>CATIWR010371425.1:0-29195 GCA_949677035.1 Omphalea diandra
ATGGTCACTGGTCCTAACATTAGTTAACACATGTGTACATTAAATACATATGGGATTATATATGTATGATGAATAAACCTTAATGTGTATGCATTTTCGAACATGAAATGCCATGATTTGCAACTGAAGACGATAGTTACAATTGGTGGTATCAGAGGATTCAAGCACACACGGGGCAGACGTGCAAATCTCGGTGTATATGACATCGCGGGGCTGACAGGCAAATCCCGGATGTTGAGTGCTCTGATAGGTACCAACTGTAGCCACGTTGTGATGTTACAATTTGTGGTATTAAAGCTGATTTACAAATGAGAACAATATATGTCACAGTTATTAGTTTGACAAATGAATTTAGATGTTACAATTTTGGTATCAGAGAGGGCTCAAGCATATGCAGGGCAGACATGCAAATCTTGGTGTGTATGACATCGCGGGGCCGACGGGCAAATCTTGGATGTTGAGTGCTCTGATAAGTACCGATTGTAGCATTACAGATTATGGACAAAAAAAAAAAAGAAAACTGGTATCAGAGCAAATATGAATATGGTTGTTACATTTTTCATTAGGCAATCTCGACTCATATGGCCTGGTTGTATATAAGATAACAAGTAAGCCTTTTAGATCCCCAACACTATCCAAAATTAGTTCTTCCATAATTAATACAAATTAGGATTGCACCTCTACCCATTGAGCCAACTGGTCCTCTCCTAGCTTCTAAGCCTTCAAAACTACCATAACTACCTCTACCAGATACTACTAATACTGATTTACTAGGCTGACTCTGTCCTTTGCCTCTTTGATTACTTATAACTCTTTGAAATCCTAATCTTCTGGATGTGTAAAACCACCTTCTTTTATTGCCCTATTTGGTTCTCTACTTCATTATGCATAACTTCTCTTCCTTTTTATCTCAATTACATTCTTCTTTTGGATCACCTTTTTAGCTTAAATAGTTAATACTAATATTGTAGTATAATTGGTTGGCTTGACTGTAAATCAATCTCAAATTTCTAACCCCAGTTTGTTCTTAAATTTTTTGCACTTCAATTCCTTTATAGCTATGTACTCTAAGGCATATCTCGAGAGTTTAACAAATTGTACCTCATAATCTATCAATATGGTATCATTTTCCTTTAATTGGATGAACTCCATCTTTTTCTTATCTAAGTGTACTGCTGGTGTGTATTTATTTACAAACTCCCTTAGAAATTCATCTCAAGTTAGAGTCATCGATTGAGTAGTGCTACTTAGAATAGTCTCTCACCAATCTAAGACATTCTTTTGAAGTAAAGATATAACATACTTTAACTTTTCCTTTGGGGTGCATTCAAGCCTATTCAAGATTCTTTCAATTCTTCAGAGCCATCCCTTAGGCTCAACAAGATCTATAGTGCCCTCAAAGTCAATTGCCCCTTGCTTCCTTAATATGTCATAATTCCTATGTATAACAAGTCTTGTATAAGCTTGTGATGCAAATCTCTACATCATCTCAGTAAACTGTATGATATTTGGGTTTACATCTGCTCCTGGATTATTGCCTAACATCTCAAGATTCTATGCAACATGGTGAACACACTCACATACATGAACAGACTCAACAAACTCATCTCTAATCTTTAGGCTAGCATGAACTCTACAAGGTGTATCTATACACTTATATACCAATGCATGTAGGTATTAACACAATTCATATATCATACACCACATTTTCACATTACACATATATCATAGACCACTAAAATGTGACATCTCATTATCATTAAAAGACCTTCTTCATTATTTTACCCTAAAAAACTACTTCTTAGCCCAACCTCTATCAGATTGCTAAACAACAAATTCAAAATGCAAACTAGATGCAATCTCTAATATGCTCTTCTCGAAATAAAATTGAATGCAAATGAGTGAGCATGCATACTCAGTAAGTAAACATTTAATGATACTTTAATCATAAATAATATGACAAGCCTTTAGATATAAATAACCCATCATCTCATCCATACTTGAAATAAAGAGTTTTTAATCTTTAATGCCACATAAACTATCAAATATTATTGCCACACAGACTATTATATTTTGTTGCCACACAAGCTGTAGGATTAAGGGTGAGCATGAAGAATGGAGATTCCATAATTGGACCGAGGAACTGGACTGATTTTGTGACAAAATCGAAATATTTGATTTTTTTTAAAAAATCTCTGAACTGAACCGGACCGAGAATAAATAAATGAGACAGTTCCAGAGATTTTGTGATATTTAAACCAAGAATTGGACTGATACTATCCTATATTGAAACCAAACCATATAACTAATATCCAAACCATAATATATATATATATATATATATATGATATTAGTTTTACTAGTTAACTCTCTCAATTAGTATATATTGCTAAAAATTAGACTATTTATTAATTATTAATTACTAGTAAACATTAAAAAAATTTTAATTTAACATTTAATGTGTAAGTTATTAGTTGTTATTTATTAAATTATCACTTATTTATTTTAATGTTGAATGATTAAAAGTGAAAAGTATGAATTTTTTTTAAAATTTTGGTTTATAAAAATGTAAAGTTTAATTTTAATAAATTGAAATAACCGAATACTCGAACTGGTACTGGACCAAATCTAACCGTCTTGAAAGAGTAGAAGAACTAAACTAAATTGTCTTGAATTTATAAGGAACCAAATCAAAAATTTAGGACGGTATCAATTTTCCATTTTTAAAATTTTGAAAATTTCAGTTCGATCCTGGAGATTTCTAAATTCTCGAATTGGATCGAACCGTACTCACCCCAATGTAGGATATCTTTTACCACGTAGGCTATCAAATGTTGTTGGCACATAGGCTATCATATTTTGTTACCACATAGGCTATCAATTGCTATTGCCACATAGACTATCATATATTTTTGTCACACAGGCTATAGATCATTGCTACACAGGCTACAAATCATTGCCACATAGGCTATTAACTGTTATTGTCACATAACATATACATCATTGCCACATAGTCTAACAAATATTGTTGCTTGCTTTAATATTATGAAATAATAGTTCTTTAGCAAATCATTTATAAATCCAATAAAATTCTTGGAATATAATGACTAATAGTAATACCCATCAACCTTGACAAATCATATCACAATATACTTCCATTCACAATTTATCAATATCTCATAAGAATATATAATTTGAGAATATAACAATCTTTTCATCAAAATGTTCATCAATATCATCTCATTAAACAATAATTCAATTCAACGAGTATAAGTTCATAATATTTAACCAACACATGTTTAAGTACAATTAGCTATTTATTTACTTCTTGATTTAAGCTATTAAGTTGTGAATGGTCATGGCTTATTTCCAATATTATTTTCAATGCCTTAAAGACCTCTTTTGCCAAAACTAAAAAAACTTAGGATTTCTTCCTAGCTAGCTACCTTTTTCTTCCTCTTCCTCTTCCTTTCTTTCTTTTTTCTTCCTTTCTCTTTCTTTTGCTACACCTCCTCACATCTTTTCCTCTCAAAATCATGGTGGCTTGTTACTATTTTTTAGAAGCTCAATCTTCCTTTTTTAGTTCATATTATTCGCTGCCTCATCACCTCTATCCATCTACCAATCCTTATAAAATTCTTATGCTTTTAATAAGTTCCAAAATACCACTATTTAAGATATTATAACATAGACACAATATATGACACTTTGTCATGAAACTATGCAAACATCATATTCAAATTCAAACACCTCAAATACAATGATGTAAGTATTCATGTGTATGTCATGTGATGCATATATGCAAATATAATATAATTAAAATGCATATGAACTAGGTGGACAATGCCACATGGATTCTTTTCCATCCTTCATGATATGAAAGTAAGTGCCCTAATCTATGTTTTACACTTATTTTTAGGTTGATTTGTGCTACTAGTATAAAATTACCCATTTTTGGGATACTATTCATGAAAACCCAATGGGAATCTTTGCAGGATACAAAACCAATATAATTATTAGTGTTTGGGTTATGTTTCTAAGTTGATCTTATGTTTTATGTTTGCTTTAAAAGGGATTAGAACATTTTATATGGTTAAAATTGATTTTGGGTAAAACTTAGTGTTTTGGTTTCTTGTGGCAAAAATGGGTCTAGTTAACATCCCCTATGACTTTTATGTTTTTAATATGAGAATATTATGTATGATGATAGACTTACCATAAAAGCAAGGATGACTTTAAGATTCCTAGTGGCTAAAGCTTGAAAAAGGAGAAGAATTAGATATCAAGTTGTAAATAGATGGTTTTATTATATTTCTCTTAACACTCTTCTTATGCATCATTAGATGATTAGAAGATGAAATGCCTGATGAATCAATGAAGAAATACAAATTATATTTGAAATTAGGGTAAGAAATGTGTATTAATAATTGTGTTATATTGTAGTGGTAGAGCTATGGATGAAGTGAATTTTTGCAAGTAGGTTACAGTTAGTTTTGACAATACTACAATGGTGGTTATGATGTTTTATATGTTATGGGATGCTATAGGCTCCTAACCATGTTTCACTGAACACGAAAGCTATATGATTCTAACTAAGGATCTTAAACAAAATGTTATGAGCTTCTGATAAAAAAATAAATCTTAAGGAGATGTTGCCACTCATGGCCTAAGAGGAAAATTTCTTGAATGTGGCTCACCTGGTTTGCTATTTTTTATGAATTATTAGTCATTTGTATATAAACCTTTTTATTGAGAATACAATAATTTCTTATATTCGTTAAGTATGAAAGGCTTACCCCAAACTTATAAAATCCTATAGGTTTAAGGGAATAAGTATATTAGGTTATTTAAAAATATTTTTGTATTTGCTATTCATTGCTTTAAGAATAATGGATGTATTAAATATATGTTACGAATTGTGTTATATTAGTTCTTTGTGAGGATGACAACCTAAGAGAGGGGGTAAATTGGGTGCTTTAAAAACACCTAACTTATAAACTCCCTGAAAGTCTTTAGCTTCAATTAATGGTGTAAACGCTTTAATTCATTAATATTCTTAAGGAAAATATGAAATGAAAGAAATAAGAAGAATGCACTTGGAGAACTTATAATGGTTTATGGATTGTATTATGTCAGTCCTTGATGAGGATGACAAGGCAACAGGGGGAGTGAATTGGGTGCTTTAAAAAAAAAACTTAGAAACTCCTTGAAAGTCTTTAGCTTCAATTAATGGTGTAAAAGCTTGCTGACAATTCACTAATACTCTCAAGAAAAATATGAAGTGAAAGAAATATGAAGAATAAATAGAGAGAACTTATAATGGTTTGACTGCTCATGCCTACATCAACTCCCTAAATACACTTAGGCCTTTCACTATATTTTTTAGGGCCAAATACAATCTTCCTTTCTTTTTTTTTTTTTATTAAGCTTAAGGAGAACCTATCACTCTCCTTTTACAAGAACTTAAAAGACCAAAAACAATCGCACTATTTTTGCAAAACTAACACCAACTTTTGCACCTTTCTAGAAATGACCTTTAGTAAGTGTCTAAACCTGTAAGATAGGTAATAATATACACTTAATGCATAAGAAAACTTGCTCTCACAAACTCAAAGGTTTAGTACAAATCACAAAAATCTCGCTCCATCTAGAAATATAAAAATAAATCCTTTACAAAGCACATACAGTTCTCCACAAATTATAGGGTTTGTTTACTTATTGAAAATAATTTTTCATTTTTTATTTTCTATTTTCTTAGAAAATATTTCTATGGAAAATAGTTTTTCATTTTAGAAAGCATGTTCATTCATTAAAAATAGAAAATCATTTTCTATTTAGAAAATTATAAAGCATATATATTAATTTTTCCTTATTGGTTAATTTTAATTATTATATATTAATAATTTTTTCAAAATAAAATAATTTAAAATTAAAAAATATAAAATATATAATCATGAATTTTTATGTAATAAGTTTTGCTAGTTTAATTCAAAATTCATATCATTAATGTTATTAAATTTTCAAAATGAAAATATTATAAAATACTTTGTAAACAAACATTATGAAATGAAAACAACTTAAAACAAATAGATATTATATTTTTTTATATATAGAAGAGTTGTAATAAAGACTTTGTAATTGAAATAAAAAAAATAGATATACTATTCAAATATAAAAACTAAAAAGAATAAACAATTAATCTAAGCATAAAAATAAATTGAAAAATAATAAATAATCAATAGAGATTCAAACTTAATTTATAATGTTATTATATTTAAAATAACAAGGTTGTTTCCATGTCTTCTCATATTTTTTTTTTACTGAATTTTATATAAAGTGAAACAATAGAAAACAACTTGTTTTCTACATATTGGTTATAGTTTGGAAAACTAGAAAAGTAATTTTCAACTTTCTATTTACAAAATTTTTATATGTGAACATGATATTTTATTTTTTAATTTTCTTAGAAATTTTTTTTTCCATAATAAATAAACACACCTATAAGACTTTCAAAAATTCTCTTGCCTTCTAGAAGTCCATATGAAGATCCTTAAATAGCTAAATACCTAAAAACTAGTCAACATACACAAATAATGCATTCTAACAATTTTTGAAAATATAGTTATTATAACCCTTCAATGGTTGTTGAATTTTCTCAACTAGTGTTGAATCTTTAGTGGCTCTTGATGGCCTTTTTTCTGGGTGTTGAATCTCTCCATAGCCTTTTATTCAACAATCATTGAAATTCCTTCACAGTTATTAAATTTTCCATAATTTCAAGATGCCTTCTTTAATAGGTGTTGGACCCTTGTATTAAACATTGAAGCTTTTCTCTCATTATAATTAGGATTTTACTAGGGTTATTAAGCTAGTTCAATAGGCATTGGAATTTCTTTGTGATTGTTGAATTTCTTCCTCATCATAGATTTACTAAGGTATTACTTAATGAATTTTTCAATAGGCTATTATTTATTTTCCACAATTGTTAGAAATTTCCTCACAATCATTGAGTTACTTGTTTTAGCATGCCTTCACTTTTTCCTCATTACTGCTTTTACACTCTTTTTAGCCTTTTAAGTACATAGATGTTCTTAGTCATTAGCTTTCTTTTGTTGAACAAACTTAAGACATCATTTTTGAAATGTGCTTTGGATCTTTTATCTTTTCTTCTTTGTCTTCATCTTCATTTTCAAATACTTCCTTAAAGGACCAAAACCCTTATGGTTACTTGGAGTTACATGATCAATATTCTTCTTATTCTTGACATAAAAATAAAGTCCTAATAGAAAACACTCAAATCAAAGGTTATAACTTCTTGAGATTTTCTTAGCATCCCAAACATATCATTCAATCATATGATTAAAAAGAATGACTTATCAACCATAGGGTCATCTGGTCAACTTAATCCTTAATATGTACTCTCACACTTTGTCTTGTAGGATTGGAATTATGTTTATATGTATTGGTTTATAAAGGGTGATGGATTACCAATATGGAATTTATTTCAAGAGTTGAATCTTATTTTCATCAAGAGAATAATATGATGAAATGTAAAAGACAAAGTATATGTATAATGGTTAATGATAATTAAAGGTGAGATATATCCCTAACTTGATGAATTACAAGGTTAAGTTTTGAATGAATGTAATGAAATGATGATGTGTATATTAAGATGTAATGGTTAAATGAAATTAGAGTTCTATATATGTGATTTTTTATAGGTTATATATGGAAGTAGTCAAATTTATAGCCTGTATCGTGCAAAACTTTAGGCTTGTAATAAAGTTTAATGGTCTTAAGCCTTCCTAATTCTTAGCACCAATCATACCCCTAGCTTGGATCATGACACCATAGCTCTACTTATCACCCTCTCCTCTTATCTTGCTTTTTAATAGATGTCAATGCTCCAAGCCTTTCCATTTTAAAAGAATATGGTTCTTTCATCTGAGTTTTATTGATTTTATTTGATTTTATTGGTCTTCATCCTTTTTTAGCCTATTATTTAATGTGTCTCTTGCAATTGGAATTGAGAACTTAAAATCAAGAGTTTATAGTGATTTAAACTTGGAAATTTCCTCAATTAAAGAGAGGCTTCAATGCGATAATATATTTTAGTCCTTAATTTTTTTTTATGATCATCATTCTTCTAAATAAACACTTCATCTTTAATTGGAAAAACTATTGATGAAATATGAACCTTAATTAAAGAAGCAAAGTTGGGTTTCCTAGGTCCATAGTTGTGAACATGACACCCTTTGCTATCATCATACTTTAGCACATCGTGATCATAATCGAGGTATTTAATCTTTGAAGATCTTAACTTAAATTTCAATGACCCTTCTATTATTGAGAACAACATTTTTGCTAATTTGTTTACTACACCAGTTCACTCTTTTGATAACTTGCGACCTTTTAGATTTATTGTTCCTTGTTTGGTTACACCCGATGAAAATTTAGTATTGATTACTATGCCTTCTTTTGATGTTAATTGCATGGATGGCTTTAGTGCTCCTAGATCTAATAGGTTTACTAGTTTTTTTTTAAATAAATGTTAGGCCATTATTTTGAGTACTATTTGTAAAGCGATGCATGTTTTTTGTTTATGGTAAAATTTTTTTGAGTGTAATTCAAATCTTGTGGTTCATATTTCAATGTTTCCAAATGCTATGTCTATAGAAAAAGACCATTCCATTGTTTTAAAAAAAATTATCTTTAAAATTGTTATGAAAATTTTAGTAGAGATACTGGCCAACATTATTTCTCATATTATTTTTTCTCCAAAATTAGATTCTATTAAAGATCAACATATTGAAAATTACATTTCTGCAGCCTTTAAAAGGGTTAATCTTTTGGATTCCAAGGATGGTTGTAATATGGCGATTAAGGTTAACATTCAAAAGGCTTTCAATTTCATGTGCTTTGTAATATGGCGGTTAAGGTTAATATTCAAAAGGCTTTTAATTTCATGTGCTAGAATTTTATTATATGAATTATTTTCTTGATCATAAAAAAAATGCACTAGTCATGTAATTCTTATTAATATCCATTATTAATAGAGCATTAATTAGGAACAATTTAGAAATAATATCTTAATGCAATAAGTATCCTATAATTATAATCTCATTATAACTACCTTTTTAAAACATGTTTTATCATGATCCAAAGCTAGATCTAGATTGGCACTAGACGTCATGCAGTCTAAAAGCTAAAAGGTGTTACAACAAGTCAATATAGTGAAATAACGTGTGTTAAACATCATCATAATCTTATACATATGATATTATCATCCAAGGCATCCAAAAGTCTTAATGAAAA
This sequence comes from Omphalea diandra, assembly GCA_949677035.1. Taxonomy (NCBI): domain Eukaryota; kingdom Viridiplantae; phylum Streptophyta; class Magnoliopsida; order Malpighiales; family Euphorbiaceae; genus Omphalea; species Omphalea diandra. The sequence continues at coordinate 9,316 of CATIWR010371425.1, forward strand.
GTAAGAGGACTCATTTATAGTCACCCTCCTTGCCAATCCATCCAAGTCATAAAAACTTGTCCTTAAGGATCCTCATAACATGTCGTCATCCCTTATTACTAGTCATTCATATCATGCATTCCATATTTAGCCTAGTGGGTGTAACATTAAACTTAAGGGTAATATGCTATAATACAATAATCTATAATGGCTTATAAATAACATCATATATATTACACATCTTAAAAAAAACTATGCATAATTAGATTTCTATTACAATCAAAATATAACTAGTCATAATTCATCAAGTATAACATAACATAAATGGTCTAATCTTCACTTGACAACTTTAAAAATTCTTCTAGTTATAAGGATGGTAAGATAGGGAATGAATATCTCAATTTAACAAGTAATTACTAGTCAATATGACATATCACTTTCGAATATATGTTATGTTTCTTGACATGCTTATACATCTATTTAAAAAATACATGACACTTTGTATATAATCATATATATGGTAGTTTCTATAAACTATTTCCCTACTTAGATGACAAGTGTCTTCACCCTTATTCCTTATGCCTTATCCTTTCTTTAGGACTAAAAAATTATTATAGATAATAAACCAAGCTACTCTTAATCTTTTCTCTAAGTTTAGAGAAGGAGTATTGATGCAAATAGCCAAGGTAGGTTAGCAAAAGATCCACTTCAACTTAAAGGCCCAATCACAGGGGGAAGCCTAAAAAAGTTTAAAGAGGAAATTGAAGCATTCATGCAATAAGAAGTTACATTTGGATTAGCCCAAGAAGAGCAAAGGATGCGTAAACCCCAATTAAAAGCTGATGGGAGTTTAAACTCTTCAAATAAAGCATTTAACTTAATACGATGGAGCCCAACTTGTAGAGAGGACCCAAGCATTACCCAATTTGGCCAAGGCATGTAAAAAGAAGCCCAAGGTATGTAAAAGGAAGCCCAAGTCATATAAGTAAGGAAATAAGGCCCAAAGTCAAAGATTTTTGCAAGATTTCCTTAGTTGGAAATATTTCCTAATGCCATTAGGATTTCCTCATGAGGTTCAATCCTTTTCCTTTTCTATTTAGGAAAAGTTGTTCTCTAGTTAGGAAAGTATCTTAGTCTAATCTTGTTGACCAATCATAATGTTTCTTTAGTTTTCCTATTTAGTTTAGGATTGCCTTTTCCTTATTACATTAGGAAATATTAAATTTTGTTAGGGAATATAAACCAAATCCTAATTGGTTTTGGATTAAGCATTGTAAGGCTATAAATAACCCTCATATTCTACCAAGAGGGATTCATTCAATCAATATTATTATTATTAGCAATTTTGCTTGTGAGTTTAAATTCTCTTCTTAAGTTATTGAGTGGACTTGGTGAGATTGTTGAGTGAAGACTTAATAATTTCACAAACTTGTTAATTCTAATCTTAAATTGGCTTGGTTAATTTAAGGTTTGAGTTAACACAACTTTGAATCTTTATAACTTAGGCTGCTAGAAACAAGTCATCTAGAGGTATAGTTGGGATTTGAAGATCAAAACTCCAATACTTGGTTTGATAGATTTTGGGCAACTATTCTTTTAACATACGGGTAAGGATCAATTCAACCTTATTCGTATCAAGTATTCTCATAAAAATTTAGGCCAAACAATGTATAATATTTTATTACATTTAATTCACACATCATTTTCTTTTTATGATCATTTATTACTCTAATAAAAATCGAATCATCCTTAAAACCTACAAACACATCACATTTTAATAGTATTAGGTCTAACTAATGCATATCAATGTAAGTAAACTATTCTTATAATAGTTTAATATATTTTATGATACATAAATATAAATAAATAAGGGAGAAGAAGTAGTGAAAAGTCATAAGTAATAATTACCTTTAACTTGTTATCTTTACCTAAAGAATAACCAAACTCCTCTAACAATGATGATTCCTTTAATCTATTAATGCTTTAAAATATTCATATCATCATCATAAGCAACCATAAAAAAAAAATTGAAGGAAAATACTAATATCCAATTAACTCTTAGGTGCCAAGATTTGAACTTTAACTTTTAGACATACTCATTACTAACCTAACACTCATACAACTCTAAATTAATATGAAGAAGTTATTTAAAGTGTTAATTATAAAGCTAATTTTCTTTTAGACAATTATTGAACTTATTAGTTAATGTAAGTGTAAGGGTTAATGTAAGTGTATGGGTCATTCAAGTAATAATAGCATAGTAGAAGCACATTATCATTCCCATAAAGACCATAAGTATAAGTACCAAATATAATGATCTATGTTTATCTAAAAAAGCAATTTAATTGAGTTTGACTTACAAACTAAACAAATTTCAAATTAACTAGGATGAAAACAACTAAAGTAAGAATATAAGCAATTCATCTTATGTGAATAAACTTGGGACATTAGATTTTACCAATGGAATTTTCATGATGCTTTAATCATCTAATGATAGTTCAGATTATTCTATTTCAACTATCGATTTGTTGGGAAGTACTTAAGTCCTCTCTCTTCAGTAATCACTGAAACATGCAATCCCATTTTATTGAAAAATACCTCATAGTGAACCATGAAATTATGATTACTTATTAAAAACTACTAATAAATTATGAAGTAATAGGTTAAGTAAGTATTTATACTCATTAAATAACTTAAAGACATTGATTTTAGGTACATTTCAAGTTATAATCTCTCAATCTATAAATAAAACAGTAATAAACCAATTAATAGCCAAGAAATTCTAGACATTAAGTACAAAAATCATTCACTTGTAATAATAATATTTCAAAACTATTAAAGAGTCATAAATCATTCATTGGTTACATCAAATACCATAGAGAAGAAACTTAGCCTAACATGTTCCTCAAACAATCCATAACTCATCATTCAAGAATCATTTTGAATAATGAAAAGAAATAAGAGATGAGGAGAAAAAAAGATGAAACTCTTTTAAGGTTGCAATTGAAGTCTGAAAGTGCTAATGCTAAGCTTCAATGGTGATCTCTTCAACTTTTTTTTCCTTCCTTTTATAATACACTCGTATAAATTCTTGCAATAGGATTAGGAATAGTGTGCAACTCTTTTGTTTTTCTTCTACCTAACAGATTCTTAGAAATGATTAAAAAGGGGTCTCTCTTTAAAACCCTGATATGGTGCAAATTAGTATAATGTTATAGGGATTTTATACCTATGTTTCTTTTATTTTTAGTATTTTTTATCAATATTGTCCATGATTTTAAGCCTAGCTGTACTTTGATAGTTCTTATGTAAATTTCATATTTGTGGGCCCTTTCGAGCTTAAATTTTACATACAAGTGCACTACGTGGCCATAGATCGAAGAACAAACTAAACTGAGTATGGAAGGAAGAAGTTGGTCTATCACCAGTAGTGACATACTGTAATGAGTTGGCACAGTGACCATACAAAAAGCAGTTGTACTAACTCACACTAGTGTGCCAAATAATTATAACACCCCTTCATCACACCCTTTTGTAAAGGCACCTTTTCAAAACTAGTACGACTTAGGGCATTTTAAGGTTCATAAATACATGGACTTAGCCTACATTTAGACATGAGAAATCATTCACAAAGTATTCAAGAAAAATCAAAAAGTGTTAGAAAAAGAGAGTTGGTTATTTATGAAAGGAAACATTCTTCCAAGTTGGAGTTTGTTTCTATTATAGTTTAAGAAGAAGTCCAACCTTTCCAAAGAGTGAAGACTTCTTTAGATCTTCATCTCATTCTTCTCTTCTTCTCTCTCTTTATGTTCTTTTATTCTTTTATTTGCCTTTATGATTTAATCATCTATTTAGGCTAAGTTGTATCGACTAGATTGCATTATTCTATGGAATAATGAATTGATCATTTTTCTTTTATGTGAATGAATTTGAATTTGAGTTTGATTGTGAATTATTATTCTTATATATGATTGATCAACATATATGATATATTAGTCAAGGATTCATAATGAGAGTTAACTTCGTTAATGAAAAACCAATTAGATTCGCTTAAGTTAAATGATTTGACTTGAGAGAGGAAATCTACTATATGGACTTTAAAGGATTGGCATGGAGTATAACTTCTATTGTTTATAAATTATACAAAAAGTGAGAGTGAGTATAGTCATTCATAGACATCTTTGGTTGACTTAGAGATAAAAACTTAAAGACATTAGGTTGATCCTCCAATCAATTCATTCTACAACATTTCATGATCATTAGTTGTTTCATTTGAATATGTGCTGTCTAGTTTGATTTACATGTATATTTGATTTCTATTGTTAGATTAGTTTAGTTTTACTTGCTTTTTTGGTTTAGTTTGCCCTATTCTTTGATTTACCATGTTATCCTAAACATCTAGAGTACTTAGTTGTCTAATACTTGATTCACTTTGCTTCCCTGTGGACTGACCCTTACTTACACTATATAAAGAAATGACACACACACATACTAAGAAACCCACAAATAGGATTTTTGCATCATTACTAGGGAAGCTAAAGTTTAATTTGAATTAATATTAGATTAGATTAATGAAAGGTTGATTTAGGAATTTTAGTTTTATTATTTTATTTGTTTATATTTTTGTACTTTGATTGATTCTATGCATCGTTCTCAAAGTTTTGATAGTATTAACCCAAAAATTAAATGAACTCTTCTCATTTGTGTAGGGAAAGAAGATTACTTCTTAAACCAAAAGAACAACAATTGAATCAACAAAAAATGGTATAAGAAAGAAGAACTTTAGGCAATTTCACTACCTAATATAACGAAGAATTTTGAAGGAATTGTTGCTCTCACCATTGCCAACAACAACATTGAAATTAAGCCAAGTGTGATATAAATGGTGCAAAACAATCAATTTGAAAAATTGATGAGGAAGGATCCATATGTTCATATTCTTACTTTTCTTAATGTTTGTTCAACTTTTATGATAAATGGCATATTAGATGATTCAATAAGATTGCGACTATTTCCATTCTAAATGAAGGAGAAAGCATAATTTATGGCTTATTAGTCTATCCCAAAACTCTATCACTACATGGGATCAATTGAAGTAAGCATTCCTTCGTAAGTATTTTCCACCATAAAAGACAATAAAACTATATAATGAGATCTCTACGTACAAACAAGCAAAGGGTGAGACACTTTTTGCTACATAAGAAAGATTTAAGGAGCTTTAAAGACAATGCACTCATCATTGTTTGTCGGAATGAATGATTCCCTAAATTTTCTATAATGGACTGACTGATAAAGAAAGGAGCATTGTGAATGCAGATGCTAGTAAAAAAAGGATGAAAATGACAACAATCAAAATGATATCATTACCAAAAGAACTTGCCTCGTAAGGATATATAGGAGAAGAAACAATAGTGGCTAAAGTAAAAGGAGTGATTGAGTTAGATAGTATCAACAAATTGATCGCACAAGTGGATGCCTTGACAAAGTTGATCACAAAGCCACAAATCAATACAATGGAGAGCTCAAATATCTCATGTGAATTGTGTGGTAAACCTTATTTATACCATGATTGTAAAGCTAGTTTCAAACAGCAAGTTAACTTTCTTGAAAGAGTTTACAACCATTGGAATGAACCTATGCCAAATACTTTTAACTAACAATGGAGGAACCTTCCTGATTTCTCTTGGTCAAACACCTCTGCATAACTTAACCTTCCATTTAACCTTATCAATAAAAACCCACTTGGTTTCTAATGAGACAACCTAGACAACCTACACCATCTAAGCCTACCATGGAGCAATTTAAGGAATTGGAATCAAATATTGACCAACTTTCTACCCATAACCGTATGCTTGAGACCTAAATTGCCAATAAGCTTTGAATAATTCCAAAACTATGGGAAAGCTCCCTAGTAAATCAAAATTTCAATAAATGGAAACTTGTCAAGCAATTATGTTGAGAAGTGGCAAGGAAGTAGAGAATGCCTAATCCAAAGGACCAAAGATTGATAATCATGTAGTAGATATTGAAGCAAGTCATAATGAAAAGACTTCCAAGGGTACAACGCTTGAAAAACCTAAGGATTCAATAAAGAAGGAAAAGTCTAATACCTATGTTGAGACTAAGGTGAACTTAGCTACTTTGCCTTTCCTACAAAGGTTGTTAAGGCATAACTTAGATGAGCAATTTGGAAAGTTTTTGGAATATCTCAAGAACATCACTATTATAGTTCCATTTATGAAAGCTATAACAGACATGTCATAATGGGGGAAATTTTGAAAGATATCATCAATCATAAAAGCAAACTTTAAGAAAAAAGATTGGTAGTTCTTATTGAAAAATCACAAGCCATTTTGTCTAAGCCACTAACAAAGATGAAATATTCAGGTTCATTTACTGTTCCTTATAGCATTGGTGGTACTAAATTTGATAAAGCTTTAAGTGACATAGGCGCATGTGTTAGTCTTATGTGACATAGACCCATGTGTTACTCCATCTATAAGAGGATTGATGTTAGTGAATTGAAGCCAATTACCATGAGTCTATCCATGACGGACAAATTGGTTAAATGACTAATTGGTATTTTGGAAAATGTGCCTACCAAGTTTGAAAAGTTTGTGATTCCAATATATTTTGTTATATTAGACACGAAAGAGGATCCTGAAATTCCCATTCTATTTGGTAGACCATTCCTTGTTATATTAAGTATGTAATTGATATAAAAAAGGGAAGATTACATTAGAAGTCAATAATCAGTCCATTATGTTTAAGGTCTTTAAGATGATGAATGAAGCATTGCCAATTGGAGGTTGTGCTAAAGTAGATGCTATTGATGAAATTGATAATTGTGTTAGAGAAGTATGGTATAAGTGTCTTGGGTAAGAACCATTGAAGATGTGCTTAACACAAAGGGCCAATGAATAGCATAATAATGATAAATTAGTATCTAGTGTAAAGATGTTGGAGGCAATGCCATACCTCTCACATATAAGAGCTTCACATTTTGAGCCATTAAGGAAGGATGAAGATCTTAAGCCTACTTTACTGAATGAAGGGCCCATACTTGAGCTTAGGCTATTATCCTCTATGTTAGACTAGGTTATTTAAACCTAAGTTAAGACTCTTTTTTGATCTTGAAAATATAGATTGAAAGTTCTAATGTCAATTTTAAGTGTTGTTTTTACAATTTATAAGAGTTATCTTCATTGGAAGTCAAAATCTCCATCTTTTAGAAGAATAGAGGAATTCACAATCTGTATCCCCTAAGTCACGACTGCGACACTACCATAAGAATGGATGAAGCTAGGCCAAAGGAATTCATGGGTGAATTTGTAGCCGCGACTTAGCTGAAGGAGCCTTGGTTGAATTATAGAGGAATTCACGGTCTCAGTCGTGCCTAAGACACATTGATATCTCTCGACTATGACTTTTGAGAGTAGTTAGAACACAATGGCTATATTTTCCTAGGTGGCCAATAGAAAGTTGACATGTGGACTAGCCATTAGACATAAATAGTATTTTTAGCCACAATTGGAAATTCTCGACTGTGAAAGATCAGTAACAACTGCGACTTCCATATAACAAGCATTTAATGCTAAATCTACCTAGCACATCTTGGAGATTTGTTGATATTTTTAGAGTAACATCTCTTTGGTAGATGTGGGCTATAAATACTCCACCAAACTGATGTAAATGCAAGAGAAGAACTATTGGTAGTGCCAAAACTCTTACAAAGTTAATTCTTTACTTTAATTCCTTATTTCTTTGTACATAGTTTGGCATGAGCTTCAAACAAGTTATGTAGGGTTTTAGAGTGAGCCCTTGAATAGAAAACTCTTATTTAGGTTTGAGAGCTAGCCTAGTTGTAAAACTCTTGTATAGGTTGAGTGTTAGCCTTGGGAAAACACTTATAAGGTTTGGTGTGAGCCTAAACACTAGTTTGAGTGTGAGCCTTGGAAAAACACTTGTAAGGCTTGGTGTGAGCCTAAACACTAAGTTGAGTGTGAACTTGTAAAATACTAGTGATTGAGTAAAACACCCAATTGGTGAATTGGGGAATAGATGTAGGGTTGGTTAATACCTAAACCACTATAAAACTCTTGTGTTCATTCTTCTCCTACTCTTCCTTTAATCTTTCATTTTTGTGAGCATCCTCTATAATCAAAAGTTCAAATCTACCACCAATTCAACCCTCTCTTTTTGGTGCACTAGGGCTAACACTGTACTTGAAGGTACAAATTTCTAGACCTTAGTTTGAAAAGGCCTTACATTGTTAATTTATCTCTTTCTAGAAAGTGAGTTGAGGCATTAAATAAGGTATTGCTTATCATAATGGTGCTACCATTCATGACTTTAAAAGATTAAATCCTAAAATTTGTATGCATATAATTCTTATAGAGAATGATGTTAAGCCTTTCATTGAGGCTCAAAGGAGACTTAACCCTACTCTTAAAGAAGTGGTTAGGAAAGAAGTCATGAACTTGCTTGATAATGGAATCATATATGTTATAATTGATAGTAATTAGGTGAGTCCTCTCCAAGTCATCCCCAAAAAGGGTGGCTTGACCATTGTTAAGAATGAATCTAATGATGTAGTACCTACTAGGACTATCATGGGTTAGTGTATGTGTATTGATTATAGGAAGCTAAATAAGGTAACTAGGAAAGATCATTTTCCTTTACCATTTATTGATCAAATTTTAGAAAGGTTAGTCAATTTTTCATTCTTTTGTTATTTAGATGGCCTTAGTGATTTTTATCAAATCCCTATTCATCCTGATGATCAAAGTAAGACTACATCTACATGTCCATATGGTACTTTTATATTTAGGCATATACCATTTGGTTTATGTAATGCACCTGCTACATTTTGAAGATCATGTTATATATTTTTAGTGATATAATTGATGAATGTTGATGTTTTCATGGATGAATTTAGTGTTTATGGTACTAACTTTTCCCATTGTTTAGAAATTTTCTCTAAAGTGTTAGACATGTGTATTGACCATGGTTTATTTTTGAATTAGGAGAAATGCCATTTCATAGTCTAACAACAAATTGTTATGGGTCATTTGGTATCTAATAAGGTTGGCAAGGTTGACAAGGCTAAGGTAGAAGTGATTGCTAACTTGCCACCGTCAAAGAATGTAAAGGATATAAAAAACTTTCTTGGACATGTCGACTTTTATCGAAGGTTCATTAAAGATTTTTCTAAAATGGCCAAGTCATTGTGTAATATTTTAGCAACGGATGCAATTTTTAAGTTGGATAAGTCATATATTGAACCTTTTGAGAAATTGAAAAAGGCACTTATTTTAGCTTCAATTTTGCAACCACCGGATTGGAATTTGCCATTTGAAATAATGTGTGATGCAAGAAATTTCATTGTTGGGGCCGTTTTGTCAAAGGAAAGATGGAAAGCCATATGTTTTGTATTATGCAAGCAAGCTATTGGATCCTGTTCAAATTAACTACACTACTATAGCAAAAGAGCTTTTATCAATTATATATGCCTTTGACAAGTTTAGGGCATATTTGGTTCATCAAAAACTTATAGTTTATTTGAATCATGTAGTCCTAAAATATCTCTTGAACAATAAAGATGCCAAGCCAACATTACTTCGTTAGATTTTGATGCTTCAAGAATTTGATTTGGGAGGTTAGAGACAAGAAAGGTAATGAGAACCTTCTAGTGGATCATTTGTCAATATTAGACTAAGAAGTGTTACAAAAGCAAGATGATGGAGTATCTATTAATGAAAGAACAACTATTTAGTGTTGCAAGTTAAAAAGTTTTATGGTTCGCTGATATTGCAAACTATTTATTGAATGGTGTTTTACTCTACAATATGGATTATCACCAAAGGAAACAAATTCTTAAATGAAGTTAAACATTACTATTAGGACGAACCCCTGGTCTTCAAAAGAAATGGGGATTGTTTGATTAGAAGGTGTGTTCCATAAGATGAGGTACAAGATATATTGAGGCATTGTCATTCTATGTATGTTGGTATCCATTTTGGTGCATAAAAGATAGCTTCCAAGGTGCTTTAATTAGGTTTTTGGTGGCCTACACTCTTAAGGGATGCTCATACCTTTGTTCTTTCATGTGATCATTGCTAAAGGACTGGAAATATTAGAAGATTTAAGAGATGCCTTTGTAAGGTATTTTAGAGGTAGAAATTTTTTATGTTCGACAAATAGACTTCATGGGGTCCATTTCTAAGCTCTTTAGGGAACAAATACATCTTAATTATGGTAGATTATGTCTCCAAATGGGTTGAAGCTATAACATCCCCTACCAATAATGCAAAGATTATTAAGAAGTTTCTCAAGAAAACCATATTTTCATGGTTTGGTACTCTTAGAGCCCTTATAAGTGATGGTGGCTGTCATTTTTGCAACCATATAATTGAGTCATTGTTGAAGAAGTATGGAGTAAGACACAAGATAGCTACTCCTTACCATCCATAAACCAGTGGCTAAGTTGAAGTAAGTAATCGAGAACTTATGTGGATTTTTAAAAGAGTGGTTTCTAGTACAAGGAATGGTTGGGCATTGAAGCTTGATGATGCTTTATGGTATATCATATGACGTTTAAAGACTCCCATTAGGTTAAATTATCAATTGGTGTATGGGAAATCTTGTCATCTACCAATTAAGTTGAAACATAAGGTGTATTAGGTTACAAGAGCTTTAAACTTTGATCTCATTAAGGCATGTAAAAAAAAAAAAAAAAACTTCTCCAACTTAATGAATTAGAAGAATTAAGAGCCAATGCCTATGAAAATGCAAGGCTCTACAAGGACTGAACTAAGAGATGGCATGATAAACACATTATAAAGAAAGAATTTTATGAAGGTCAGCTTGTTCTCTTATACAATTCAAGATTGAAGTTGTTATCGAGTAAGTTGAAGTTTAAATGGTTTGGACCGATTTGAGTTGTGCAAGTCTCTCCACAAGGTGCAGTTGAGATAGTCAATGTTATGGGTGAAATTTTTAAGGTAAATGGACATCGACTTAAGCCTTATGTTTTTGGTGATCAGATTGATAAAAGGATTACAATCCCTCTTGCATTAACACCTTAACCCATCAATGTACGTTTTCGTACTCACCTTCTTTACCCTAAATAATTTTTCTTCTCTTTACCTATATTCTAGTCTCTTAATTTCTTTTTATTTTCTTTAATTTTTACCATTTTAAAGTTTATAACACATTACATTTTCATTTAATGGAAAAAAATATTTTTCTCTTTTAAAAAAGATGGAGAAAAGCCTATGTCGAGTTGTGATGGGTGTGCCGACTCGACACAGTGACCATACAAAAACCTGGTGTGCCTACTCACTATAGTGTGCCAAGTTGAGACAACCACCCCCTCCCTCCAATTGTCTTCTTTTAATATTTCCAACATTTTAATCTTTTCCTCTAGTTTAATTTTACTAGTTTTCACAAAATAATTATTAACTTTTACTTTTTACTTTTTAACACATGTCTACATTATTCTACCCACACATTATTTCACCCATTTTCAAATTCAAAATTGAAAGCTTGTGACCCTTCCCCTCAAAAATCATAACTATTGATGACAAACCAAATTCTTGCTTCCTTGCTCGTTTTACTTTATTCTTCAGTTTAAGGCCCTGTAATGCACTTGTATGCAAAATTTAAGAAACATGAAACTTACATAAGAACCATCAAAGTAAAACTAGGCTTAAAATCATAGACAATATTGATAAAAAAAAGGTACTAAAAACAAAAGAATCATAAATATAAAATCCTTAGAACACTATACTAATTTGTACCATATCACTTCCCCCATTCTTTTATTTAATTCTCATCGTCCACCATAGCTCACACATTTCTACCAAACTCAATTTTTAAACATTTCTTTTTCTCTATTTCATTCTCTACTCTTCTTTCATAAATTCTCTACACCCATATTCTTCAATCACTCATTTTCTTCTTTTCTCTTTCATTTCTCTACAATCATTTCACATTCTCCACTTCTTTATTCTCTACATTTCTCTACTCATAAATCATAGGGAGAAATAAGGGTTCTTAATCATCAAGGCCTTAAGATCACCATGAGGAAGAAGAAGAGGACCTACCCAACACTTATATAGCCAAGTTTCCTATCCTTACGCATGAAGAAGGTGCAAGGTTTGCTAGTCTTAAATTTGGAGAAATTGTGGCTTGTAAGTATATTCCCTTTTCTTTTCTTCATGACATTGGCATGCATGAGTCTTTACCTCAATTGTTATCTTCATGTGGCCTTAAAAAGTTTGTTTCTATGAAAGAACACACATATATTGATTTGATCACTAAATTTTACACATCCTTAGACCTTCATCCAACTTTTCAATAATAAATGAGTTAAAAAAATTTTTTAAAAAAAGAGTTCAAGTATTCCTTTAACTTCACATTATAAAGTTATGAATATGATAAAGTCACTTGGTGATATGATGCATGTTGAGTAAGTTATGTGTAAGTAAGTATGCTTCTCATTTGCATTCATTCAAAAAGATGGTTGACGTCATAAGTATTATGCTAGAAAATGTCTAAAAATTCCATGTGAAATTATTGGTTAATACATGTGCTTATTCCTTGTCCCACTACAAATGGCTACTACCCTCCTTAGAAGTCCTAAGTTTAAGGAATGAAAGTCTTTGTCCATGGTTTAGCTAGCATATTAACTTTGTATTTCGAGTTTTGTTCTTAATAACTTGTGAGGAATTGTTAACCTTATTGCTTATATATGAAAATTGGTTTGTTTTGTCAATGTTGAGCATTGGAAGTTTGGTTGTCAATCTCTTTTCTTAAATTCCTGTAGTTTGTGATTGAGATTAGCATACTAGTATGATTGCTTTTAGAATTGGAGAATTCATTCGTAGTTATTCCCATTTAGATCTTTGTTTCCTACTTGAGGGCAAACAAGGTCTAAGTGTGGAGGATCTTGATATGGTGCAAACTAGTATATTGTTATAGGGATTTTATGTCTGTGTTTCTTTTGTTTTTAGTATGTTTTTTTTATCAATATTGTCCATGGTTTTAAGCCTAGTATTACTTTGATATTTTTTATGTAAGTTTCATGTTTCGTAGGCCTTTTAGAGCTTAAATTTTGCATATAAGTACGGTACAAGGCCTTAGATGAAAGAACAAAGTAAAATGATCAAGGAAGGAAGAAGTTAGTCTATCACTAGTAGTGACAGATTGTGCTGAGTCGACATAGTGACCGGGATAAAAATGACTTGTGCTGAGTGGACCTTGAATTGACACAAGTATGTTGAGTAGTTACAACATCCTTTCATCACATCCTTTTGTAAAGGCACCTCTTCATCACACCAGTATGTTAGCATAACTAAGGGCACTTTAAGGCTTATAAATACATGGACTTAAGATACATATAGACATTAGAAATCATTCATAAAGCATTCAAGAAAAATCAAGAAGTGTTAGAAAGAGAGAGTTACTTATTTGTGAAAGGAAACATTCTTCCAAGTTGGATTTAGTTTCTTTTGGAATTCCAGCAGAAGTCCAACATTTCCAAAGAGTGAAGACCTATTTAGATCTTCATTTCATTCTTCTCTTCTTCTCTCTCTCTATGTTCTCTTATTCTTTTATTTGCCCTATTGATTTAATCATGTATTTAGGCTAAGTTGTATAGACTATATTGTACTATTCTATGGAACAATGAATTGATTATTTTTCTTTTCTATGAATGAATTCTAATTTAAGTTTGATTGTCAATTATTGTGTTATATATGATTGATTACCGTATATGATGTGTTAGTCAAGGATTCATAATGAGAGTTAGATTCTTTGATGGAAAACCAAATAGATTCACTTTGGTTAAAGGATTAGACTTGAGAGAGGAAATTTACTCTAACAGGTTTAAAAGACTAGTGTGTAGCATAACTTTTATGTTTACAAATTATACAAAAAGTGAGAGTGAGTATAGTTCTATTCATAAACATCTCTGGTTGACTTAGAGATAAACACTTAAAAACATTAAGTTGACCTCCAATCAATTCATTCTGTAACATTTCTTGATCATTAGTTGTTTCATTTGAATATGTGTTGTCTAGTTTGATTTGCATATATATTTGATTTCTATTATTAGATTAGTTTAGTTTTACTTGTTTTGTTAGTTTAGTTTGCCTTATTCTTTAATTTACTTTGTTATCCTAGACATCTAGAGTACTTAGTCGTCTAATACTTAATTCATTTTGTTTCCCTATGGAACAACCACTTACTTACACTATATTAAGAATTCGAGGTATATTAATACTTAATTCATTTTGTTTCCCTATGGAACAACCACTTTTACACTTACTTACACTATATTAATACTTAGACATCTAGACTATTTCACCCTTATGAATTCATTTTGTTTCCCTATGGATATATACACACACACATGCACACATACTAAGAAACCCATAATAAGTTCTCACGCATTGTAAAAGACATCCTAATTCGTGATTGAGAATCTTTAATTCACAATCGTAATATTACAAAAAGAATGAATGACTTTTGTCCATACTGATTTGTGTAGCAAATCACTACTGTGACTTAAACAAGAAAGCTATGAAGTTCAAATAGTCGAATTCGAGGTGACCATCGTGTTAAGGATAGCGATTGCAACTTTTGGAGTTGCCTGGAGGAAACCAAGTCGACAACTAGAGCTTGACATATGTCCAAGATAATTGCTAACATATCAAAATTCGTAAGGGTGAAATAGTCTTTGAGACCATTACCTATTGAGGCAACTTCTCCTTATCCAATAGAAGGATTCATAGTGCCAATCATGTCCAAGAGGAAGATAGCTCGCGATTGTGACTTTTGTTTCATTGGAAGAGAACAATAATTATTTTTCTTATAAGACTAATGATAGCATGCCATGTGGACTAACCATTTGGTATAAATGAGGTTTTTTTTACCATGATTTCAACAAATTTGGTGTAAAAAGAGAAATAGCTATCGCGAATGACTAGTCACAATTGTGAAACGTGTCTAACAATCATTTAATGCAAGATCTGCCAAGCATGCCTTAGAGATTTAGACATAGTTTCTTTGTAACATATCTTTGGTGGTTATTACCTATAAATACTCTACTATATAGACATAAATGCAAGAGAATAACATTGAATATAGGTAAAGTCTTGTAATTTTGTTTCTCAACTTTAATTCTTTGTATGTGAGTTGGTATTGTGAAGTGTACGCATTAAACACCATTGTAATTCAATTTGAGAGAGCCTAATTGTAAAACTTTTTTAATAGCTTATGTGTTAGCCTTTAGAAAACACTTGAGAGGTTTTTATGTGTGCTTTAAAATATAAGTTGTAAGGTTGTATGTGAGCCATAAAACACAAAGTGTACAAGTTTGGTGTGAGCTTAGAAACACTATTTAGACTTAGTGGAATACCCAATTGTAAAGAATTAAGGATTGGATGTAAGGTTAGTTAGTACTCAAACCACTATAAAATATTGTGCCTCCATCTTTTCTCCTACTTCTTCTATATCCATTTTTCATTACCTTTCCTATAATTTTTAAATTTCCTACCAATTCAACCCCCTTTTTTAATGCTTAAGGACTAATAAGTGGTATCAGAGCTAGGTCTTATTAAAACCCTTAATCGAGTGAGCAAAGACAAATGGCGCAAGAAGGAATCCAGTCCCATCTGAAGCCATACTTCAATTGAATTGACTATATGCATTGAAGGTATAAAATGGAGATATATTTGGAAAATGATGTGGTGGATCTTTTAGATATAGTTGTAAAAGAATGGAAACCTCCTACAAAGGTGGTTGATGGAAGTGAAGAGTTAATCTTAAAGGAGGGATGGGTGGAAGCTCATAGAAGATCAAATGGAAGGAACAATATAGCAATAACAATTCTTCTTAACTCTTTGTCAAGGGAGGAGATTGGAAGAGTAGAACACTACCTCACTACTCATAGAATATGGAAAGTTTAGAGAACTATCTTGAAGGCACAACCTTGGTGAAGTCTAGCAGATTAAAGATGTATGTGACAAAATGAGAGCTATTCATAATGAAAGACAACAAAAACATCACTGATATGATGAATAGACTCCTATCCATCATCACAAATGTGAAGAAATTCGAAAGAGTACTCACCAATCATGAGGTAAATACCAAAATACTCAAATCTTTACCTCTTAAAAATTTTGGTGTAAGGGTATGTAGTATTTAAGAGTCAAACCAAGAAATAAGAAAGGTGACAATAGATATCCTTATAGGCAAGCTTCTTACTCATAAGCTAGCCTTGAAAAAGGATGAGGAAATAAAGAAGCTGAAAGGGTAAGGAGACATGAATGATAAAACATAAAAGAAGACCTTTGCCCTTAAATCCTCAGACAAGGACAAAGAGGTAGAAGCTGTTACAAGTGATGATGATAGTAAAAAAGAAAATGAGGAGTTGGTCATGCTTTCTAGAAGAACCAAAGAGCTGATAATAAGAAGGAATGATAAAAGGAACTTCAAGAAGGCATCTCTTAACCTTAAATAAAAGAAGAATGAAGTAACATGCTATGAGTGTGGCAAGCAGAACCACATCAAATACGATTGCCCCAAGCTAAAAAAAAAAGAAGAAAAGGGAAAAGAAAAAATGAAAAGCTTCAGAGTCACTTAGGATGATAGCTCTAGTGAGGAAGATGAAGATGAGAAAGTAATAAATCTGTGTTGCATGGCACAAGAGGACTCTTCTAAGTTCTTCAGCCCATTCTAGTGAAAACAATGATGCATATGATGATATAGATGATGAGATCATAGAAGCTCTTACTTTGAGATGTGACAATTCACAAATGAAAACTTACCAAAAGAAATGCTTAAAACTATAAATGATTTTTAACTCATTAAATGAGCTTATAAGTGAGCTAAAGACTTTAAATGAAGAACTCAAAAAATATGTTAAGAGTCTTACTAAATCTTCTTTTTCTCTAAATTCCCTGAGAAAGGAAAATGATACCTTAAAAGGAGAGGTAATTAAGCTTAGAAATTATATTTCTAAGTTTCACAAAGGGAAGGAAGCTTTAGATACATAAATTGTATCTTAAAGACCTCTCCTAGTAAAATAAGGTCTAGGCTTCAATGGAGCCTCCTCATCATCTACACCCTCTCTTATTACTTCCATTATAGTTTCAGCACCTCCAACATCTAGTATTGAGGTAACTGGGAGGAAGAGTGCTCCTAACACTAAGCCATTTATGCCCAAGGGCAAGGGGAAGGCATCTCAAGGCTCATAGCCTAAGCCTAAAAAGGCTTATCACGCATTCATCTACAATAAGAAGCATGTTCACTCTAACACACATAAAAAATTCTCTTGTACTCCAAATCATTCTTGTACATGCTCACATTCTCACCATCATGGTATGAAGAGGCCCCCCTACTCATACTAAAGTTTTACATAGGAAAAAGACTTATAAATCTAAGCTCCAATGTCACTGTTGTATGAAGCTTGGAATAATAAATCTTTTATGCTATATTAGAAAGGCTCACCTCAAATTAGAAGACCCTTCAAGGCTTAACCCCCAAGGACACAAGTATGCTTGGGTACCTAAACAAAGGTGATCTCTTTTTTAGGTGTGTAGGAATGTATGGCAACCACCAATGAAGACAATTATTGGCATGCGGATAGCGGATGCTTAAAGCATATGATAGGCAACAAAAAGCTATTCATAGCCATAAAAGAGAAGAAAGGTGGCAATGTCACTTTTAGGAACAATGCCAAGGGTAAGGTAATTGGCATTGGAACAATTGGAAAGAATGGTTGTTCATTTATTGACAATGTTCTTTTAGTTGACGGTTTATAACCTAATTTGTTAAGTGTAAGTCAATTGTGTGACAAAGGCAATAGAGTCACCTTTGACCTTAGAGAATGTTAGGTTACAACTTTGGTGGACAAAAAGGTAATCTTTAAGGGTGAAAGCAGGGGTAATACATACCTAATTGACTTAGACAATTTAACTAACTAATCCTTAAAGTGTCTTGTGTCTCTTAGTAATAAAGCTTTACTTTGGCATAAAAGACTTGGTAATGCAAGCATAAAGCTCTACAAAGCCTATCTAAAGGAGAGCTAGTCGAAGGTCTTCCTAAGCTAAAATTCTTCAAAGATAAGACATGTGGACCTTGCCAAATGGGGAAGTAACATTAAACTTCCTTCAAAGCAAAGATTATTGTAAGTACATTTCGTCCTTTTTAACTTATTCATATGGACTTAATTGGACCTACTAGGAATGCTAATCTAGGTAGGAAGCATTGTGCATTTGTCATAGTTGATGATTACTTTAGGTTTACTTGGGTGTCCTTTATAGTTCATAAGAATGACACTTTTGATTCTTTTAAAAGTTTTGCAAAAAGCGTTCAAAATGAAAAATGTTTTTTTATCTCATCTATAAGAAGTGACCACGGAAAAGAATTTCAAAATGAATCTTTTGAAACTTGTTACTTAGAGAATAAGATTTCTCATAATTTTTCTACTCCTAGAACACCATAATAGATTGGTGTTGTAAAGTGAAAAAATAGGACATTAGTAAAGATGGCTATAATTATGCTCAATGAGTATTCTTTGCTTAATTACTTTTGGCTGAAGCCATCAATACTTCTTATTGTATTGCTAATTGTGTTTTCAAAAGACCCATTCTCAAAAAAAACTTCTTATGAGCTTTAGAATGGTAGAAAACCTAAGATTTCATAGCAAATGCTACATTTTGAATACCAATGACAACCTTGAAAAATTTGCTTCTAAGACAAATAAAGGTATATTTCTAGGCTACTGCACCTTTAGTAAAGCCTATAACGTTTTCAATAAAAGTACTATGATTGTTAAAGAGTCTATGAATATTATGTTTAATGAATCTAGTAAACTTGATCTTAGGAAAGGTTCTCTTATAGATGTCTTATAGGTGACTTTGAAAACTTAGAGCTAGATTTAACTCCAAAAGAAATGGTGATTGATATTGAAGATAACAAGTCATCAAAAGAAGAAAAGGAATCCTAACTACAATAAGTAGAAATTTTCGCTTAAGATCTTCCTAAGGATTGTAGATTCTCCAAACATCACCCAAAGTGGTGAAAAATCTAAAAGAGTAAGTACTAGATCTCAATTTCATGCATTAGATAGTAATCTTGCATTTGTTTCTTAATTTGAGCCAAAAATCAGTTGATGAAGCTCTTGATGATGAACATTGGGTGATTGCTATGCAAGAGAAACCCAACAAAACTGGGAGAAACAAAGTATGAGAACTAGTTTCAAGGCCTAAGGAATACCCTATTATGGGATACAAGTGGGTGTTTAGGAACAAGTTAGATGAGCAAGGTTTCATTACTAAGAACAAAGCTAGATTGATTGCTAAAGGATACAACCAAGAGTAAGGCAATGATTATGATGAAACTTATGCCTCCGTTGCAAGATTAGAGGCCATTAGAATTCTCTTAGCATATGCTTATTGTATGAATTTTAAACTTTTCTAAATGGATGTTAAAAGTTCATTTTTGAATGGACTTATAAAAGAGGAAGTTTATGTTGAATAAACCTCTAGTTTTGAATCTCATGATTTTTTAAATCCTGTTTTCAAACTAATTAAAGTCTTATATGGTTTAAAATAAGCTCCAAAAGCTTGACATTAAAGGCTTAGTTCATTTATTTTAAAAAATGATTTTGAAAAAAGCAAGATTGATACAATCTTATTCGTCAGAAAGCATAATCAAGACATACTCATTGTACAAATCTATGTTGATGACATTATATTTGGTGCTACTAATGAATCTCTTTGTGAAGATTTTGCTTAGTGTATGACTAAGCAATTTGAGATGAGCATGATGGGATAGCTCAAGTTTTTTCTTGGTCTACAAATCAAGCAAACCAAAGAGGGCATCTTCAT
>CATIWR010371457.1:0-21883 GCA_949677035.1 Omphalea diandra
AAAAAAATCACACAAAATATATAACTATATAAATTTTCTAAAAAAAATTATAAATTCAACTACATAAAAATATATATATATATATATATATATATATATATATATATATATATATATATATATATATATATATATATATTATTTGAAATGATTCTCAATTTTAAATATTTGAACCAATTGATTTTTCGTATCTCGTTCCACCCCAATTACAAGTCAATAAAAACATCATTTCGTCGTTTATTAATTAAAAAACTCCTGTAATCAAATCTCAGAAACCCTAACCAGATAACAAGAAAAGGAAATCGTAATACACTAACAATCCACACTGTTATGTGGTAATTTATTGATTATATGTCAAGTCCTTTAATTCATCAATGGCAGACAGGTTGCCGTCACAAATTTCCACAGAAAATAACTGTTTTACTGGACCACCCAAAAATACAAGCAATCACATCATTTCCAAAAAAAGCAGCGTGTTATTTTCGGTCTGGCTTGATCATCACAAGAAAAGAGTACAAAACCAACGGCTCCACCAATACCAGACACGGGCAAATAGACAAAAGAGATATGGGAAGAGAATTCATGACCTCTGCTGCTGCTGCTGTTTCTGTTCCTCTGCTTGAATCTTCTTCATCAATAGGAACAGCTTCTGCAATCAAAACACTTGGAAATATTATTGTTTCCATTGTTGGTACTGGTATTTTAGGTCTTCCTTTTGCTTTTCGAGTTGCTGGTTGGTTTGCTGGCTCCCTTGGTGTTGTAGTTGCTGGAATTGCTACTTATTATTGTATGCTTCTTCTGGTTAGTAATGACTAATCACCCCTTTAGAAATATCCCATCGTGTTCTTGTTACCCAGATGCAGATTTGGAGCCAAGAACATGTCATGTTCAATTCTTTTTCGAATTTTGGTTTGTTTCGTTCCATATTCATCAACGGTTTCCGTTTTTTTTTTTTTTTTCATTTTTCTTGCTTTATGTTTAATTCTTGCCTTTTTCGGGGTAAGGAGAATGTAATGTTGTATTTTATGTGGTCCAGGAAAACATAAGAACAAGTACCTTTTCAGGTTCAGAAAACTTTTTAAGGGACTTGGCATGATCATATCAATACCAATCATTTCGGGATTAGTTGGAAAATTCCTTGTCAATTACTAAAGATTACACTTTCTTTTGTTATTGGGTTTCTTGCTTTGTTTACTATATTTCTTGGTGTGCAGGTTCAATGCAGAGACAAACAGGCATCCCAAGAATTAACACCAGAAACAAAAACATATGGTGATTTGGGTTACAAATGTTTGGGTAACCCAGGCCGTTACTTAACAGAATTTCTCATTTTCATATCTCAGTGTGGAGGATCAGTAGCATACTTAGTTTTTATTGGCCAAAACTTGTCATCTGTGTTCAAAGGCCGCGGCCTTAGTGTCTCAACCTTAATATTCTTGTTAGTTCCTGTTGAGATTGGACTTTCTTGGCTTGGTTCTTTATCTGCTTTAGCACCTTTTAGCATTTTTGCAGATGTATGCAATTTGTTAGCAATGGCAATAGTGATTAAAGAGGATATAGAAAAGGTTTTAAGTGGTGAATTTAAGTTCAGTGATAGAACAGCGATCACTTCTAATATAGGAGGATTACCTTTTGCTGGAGGGATGGCAGTTTTCTGTTTTGAAGGGTTTGGGATGACTCTGGCATTGGAGGCATCAATGAAAGAGAGAGGCAGGTTCCCTAGCTTATTAGCCAAGGCATTTACTGGGATTACTTTTGTCTATATGTTGTTTGGATTTTCTGGTTATATGGCTTATGGTGATCAAACTAAAGATATCATTACTCTTAATTTACCCCACAATTGGTCTACCATTGCTGTTCAGGTAATGTGCTTTAATCCTTGTACAATATATGCATCAAATCACATCACTTAATATATTGTAGCTATATTTGCTGACAGCTATTGCCTTGTCCTTTTGTTTTTTTTTTTTTCAATTTAGATCTGTCTAGCTTCATTGCAATTGTTTAGTGCAAAAAATTCCACTGTCCCCAATACGGACTGAAATTAATATAATAGAATTAGCTTTAGAATTTTGAACCAATTCCTCATACCATTTGCTCTGCAGTACATTGTATAGATGCTTGCCTACCTGTCTGCTTTGTCCTTTTCTCATAAAATGCTATTCACTATCACCATTTTAATTGGAGTCGGTGTTTTTTAGCATATAGCCTTTTATCCAAAGGCATACCAGGCCAAGATAAATAAGTGGATTCTGATCCATATGCTAGTCATGAGGCATGTGTGTTCACATCACAACCCCCACATCAATTATTCTCACCAGGTTAATTTAATAAAAAGATATCCTTGTTAACTGAACCTTTTTCTTCTTACAATTATGAACTGTTAGTCATGATTTGGGACCATATATTCTAAAAATTGCAAAAGTGAAAAATGAAAGTTTTCAAGATAATTAGTTTCAATATATGTAACCCTTCTCTGTCATATATCAAGCAAAAAATCTTGCAGCCATTGGTAAATTTTGTTCTAATTGGCAACAGATTGGATTATGCCTGGGACTAGTGTTCACATTTCCCATCATGGTTCACCCAGTTCATGAAATTGTTGAAGGGAAGCTCCAACGGAGTGAATGGTATCAGAAGCTGTACTATACTGATGGTGGAAATTCAACTACAATTGCGAAGTTTGCAAGATATGTGAGTCGTGGAATGTTGATTATTCTTTTGGCAGTCTTGGCTTCGTTCATTCCTGGGTGTGTTCGCCTCACTTGTGGGAAGTACAGTGTGTGCATTGATTTCATTCGTGTTGCCAGCCACATTTCACCTAATACTATTCGGTCCATCTTTGAATTTCTGGCAAAGAGCCTTAGATTGCTGCTTCTTGATATGTGGATTGCTATTTGCTTGTTATGGCACTTTCAACACCATTGTAGGTGTATGAAACAAATTTGGCTTGAATTTTGCATACCTCAGAGGGATGATATCTGCATTACAACTCCAAGCGGTAGCTGCGGGGAAGAGAGACTGCTTTCAGAAGAGATACTTTGTTGGAAACAGGTAGAAGAGATGTGTCTACCAAAATTGACAATGTATCAATAGGCTTTATAGTTCTGTAGTGGATGTAGGCCTAATCCAATCAAAATGCTGTTTAGTTCTTTGAGCATATTATTATCCTAATTATCCCATCTCTCAAAATGTGCTCTCTGCATTAAAATGTTAGTAGGCCCCAAATATGTGGTGTCCACAACTTTGGCAAGAGGTTGAAGCACCTCCTCAGTCCTCCTATCAAATAACAACTTTTGGAGAAAATCAAATAATAACATTGAAAATGCTATTGAATTAGTAGTTTTATGATCGTGTATTGTCTTGCAATACATAAAATTATGGATTTAAATATAAATATTTTTATTTTTTTTACAGATTTTGTAATATTAAAAACACATTAACAATATTTTCTTTATTGTTTTTCAAATTCAAGAAAATGAAATTTTGGTACTTACTTGTACAATAATATTCTTTTTTTTTTCTTTTTGGGAAAAGGTTTTATGTTAGACATTCTGATCACTTTACTATGTAGTAAATTATTTTTTCTTGATTGTATCGAAGTTTCAAAAAAAATGGACAACGGTATCTCTTATTAATATAGTCTTTGGATAAATATAATCTACATATTATATCATTACTTACTGAAATAAAAGCTAGACCTTTTTTTTCCCCAAAAAAATCCATCATAATGTAAATTAGTTACTACAGTTCAAAAAAAAACTTATATATTTTTATATTTTTGAATCTTTTTATTGCAAATATATATTTTGAGTAATTAATGTATATTATACTTTTTAAATATTTTGAATAATTATATTTTATATCAGTCTAATTATTATGATAAATTTTATTATACAATCTTGATTTATAGATTAATTGTATAAAAATATTTTGATTAGAGATATTATAGTAATTTTAACTCATATATTTTATACATTCTCATATACGGAGTTATACAATAATTTACATAATTACAGGACATTTTATCTGCAGTTAGATATGAGAACGCTATATTTTTGAAGTTATTTTTCTGGAAATATATTTTATTTAAAAAGTAATTCAAAATGAAAATGCTGAATTTTGGCAGCCAATACAACGTATATAATCTTGACAATTTTTTTCAATAGTATTTAAAAATAATTATCATTTTATACATTTTTATATTTTTATAAATAGTTATTAAAATCCTTATAATCTATTAATGTAAATTAAATTTATTAAAATATAATTATAAAATAATTAAAGTTGTAATGTTATTATGATACTATCAAAATCTTTGGGTATTATTGTTTTAGGTTTATTCAAATAAATAATATATTTATAAAATTACTATTTATGTAAAAGATAAAATATTAATATAACATTAAGAATTATTATGATATAATAAATATTTATGGGTATTATTATAATATTATTACTAAAGTTGAAGATTTATTAAAATAGAGTATATTTGTCAAATATGTAAAAAATATATGATGGTATTATTATAGTATTATTAAAGTTGTAGATTATTATCTCAGTAAGGAGAGTTTTACCGTTCTAATAGTCCATTCAGTTGGAATCTGAATTAGTCTCATACGTACGAAAATACCGAATAATCTAAATTAAAAAATTATAGAATATTATAGTGCTAAATCTATCGATATCATTATAATATTATTAAAGTTAAAAAAGACAATTTTTTACTTAAGATTCTTAAGAAATAAAATAGTGTTTTCATCTCATAAAATAGATCTTCCTTCTCAGATTGTTATAATTTTGTGTTAAATGATATCGTTGCTGCTTGAAAGCATTTTAATCTAAAAATTTGAAGAATTAGGTTTCTGAATCGTTCCAATTTCCTATCATTGAAAATTTTCAATAGAAACGTCTGTGTGTTCATTTCTGCTCAATTATTGGCGGGGTACCAAATCCGTGCAGTTTACATGATATCTCTGAGAGGATGACTAACAGAATTGGGAGAGGATGACTAACAGAATTGGGACATCTTAACCCTTTTCCATGCTCTTTCATAAAATAGATCCTTCTCATCTCCAATGTTTTGAAAAGTAGGTGGTAACAGTAAAATTAAAAATTGAATCAGTAATTAGTTCGATTTGATTCGGATTGATTTTAATTATTTATTATTTATTTTTAATCATTATAAATATTTTTATATTTTTATATTTTTTTAATTTTAAAATTATTTTAATAATATTTTTTAAATTTATTTATTATTGAACTATTTGAATTTGACGAATCAGATCGATTGAATCGATCAAATTGAGAATCAATCAATTAATTGGTTTGCTAATCGGTCTGATTTTAAAACATTGCTCATCTCTAGAATCTTATTGGGGCAAATGGATGGAGTCCGATCATTTTCAGTTGAATTGTTTTCACATCATTTTTAAATTAGGTCATTTTTGGATTGAAGTATTTTTAGATTATTCGGATTTTGAACAAATTCAAATCACTCATCGAATTTGTATATAAAAAGAATTTCAGGTTGAGTTTTGGATTTACTCTTAAAAATAAGATTTTGAGTCAAGTCGATTAATTTTTTATTCAATTTTTAAAAACATTTTTAAAATATATATTTAGATTTTTTATTATTTATGTAATATTTTCTCATAATATATTAAGAAAAAATAATAATTTTCTTTTAAATTTTTTTTATCATATAGATTTTACATATTAGAACTTAATTAAAATTTTTATTTTCATTAAATGTTTATTAAATTAATATAATTTATTTTTTAAGTAAATAACTATATGTAATGAAAATGAATAATTGAATTAAGTTTATATAAAATTACATTCAAATTATATATCATAATTTAAACTAATTCATAAACAAATGTATAGTGTACAATGATAGTAAATCACTAATTACAAAAAATTGTGTATTATGATAAAAATTTATATGATAAAATTAATTTTATCTTAATGTGTAATTTTATTATAACAAAAATCAAATTTGTTACAATTACTATGAAGAATATGTAAAATTATGATAAATTTTTTATGTCGAAATTTTTATTCTAATAAATAAGTATACAAAATAAATTATAATGTAAATTATTTTCTCATAATATTTTGTCATAATATTTTAGCGTCAAATTTCTAGTACTCATTAAATTGCATATAAGAAAAAATAGTCACAATAATATTTTTATTATTATACTAAATCATTTAAAAATTATGATAAAATTATTTTATCATAATAAATAACTTCTATTCTTATAAAATAACTTATCATAATAAATAGAAATTATAATTTAGACACATAAAAAAGTATAGTAAAATTAAAAACAAGTTTGTTAAAAAATATAATAATATTACTATATTTTAAATAACACTAAATTTGAATTAATTAAATAATCTAATTATTTTAAAAATTAACATTTTTTATTTTTTACTTTAATTATTTTTTGTTATATATATATAATTTTTTACTACCAGGTCAATTGGATAGAATCACATATTGATCTAGCCAAATAAGTTTTGATCCGACTTATTGAGTTGATACATACTCGACCAACCCAACTCAAAAATTTTGAATCATTTCAAGCTTATAATTTTTAAGTTGAATCAAAATTACAAGCTCCAATTTTAATTAAAAATTAGATTTATTGATTCATTTCTCTTTTTGAATTGAAAAGCCTCCCATACAGGAGATTAACACATTTAAGGAGAACGTTTCATGAGTAAAGGTGGTAAGGTCGATCAGATTTGAATTTGATTGTTTTTAGGTGAAATAGTATATTCAAGCCGAGTTATGGATTGGATTGGATCATTAGATTGAGGAATAAAATAATTCTATGTTATTTTTAAATTGAATTGAATCAAATTATTTATAATTTTTGTTTTAATAAAAATTATTTTGATTTTAAATAAAATTTAAATATTTTTAATAATTTAAATTAAGTTTTTCAGATCAATTTATTGATCGAGGCAATTGCAATTGATCTAGAGGTTGGGGCTAAAATCAAATTGAATTTGACTTAAAAATTTTTAGATTATTTTGAATTTCTTTTTATATTGGATCAGGTTTTAACTTTTCGAAGGGTGTTTAGATTGAATTTTTAATCAAGATAAAAAAAATAGCTCTATTTATGGGTCTGGGGAAAATAATTATAGAGTGCTACCACATTTTAACTTAAAATAATAAAATATTACATTTATGAGTCTTTTTTCTGCTTCTTTGTAAATCTTAAAATTTATTTTTTATTTTTTTTGTATATATGAGATAATAAATATTTGCAAGATCATTATATATAATTATAAATTAGCAACACCATAAATTTTGTTGGGTAAACCTAATTTCTTAAAGCATAAGAGTGTATATTCTCTAATCCCTAAACTTTGCCTAATCCCCACTTTGAGGATTGGTTATGCATATGCTACTTAATCGTGATAATTTTTTATTTGATTTGAGTTAAAAAAAAAAAAGATCTGAATTTAATCTAATTCAAAAAATTTTGGAATAACTCAAATTTAAGATGTTTTGAAAATTTATAAATCAAACTCAATTCGATCTTAATTCAATTTACAAGTCAATTAAAATAATCCAATTTAAAATATTTAAAATATTTTATTTATTTTTTTAAAAAATAAATTTTTGAGGGATATGATCTAATATTATCCATAATGCAAAAATAGCTTAAATTTCTTTCTAAATCTTAACCTAATAATCCAATTTGCTCACAATCTAGAGTAATTTAACTCAAACTTATTTAAAAAACTTTATCAAGAAATGATCTAACTCAAACTCATACTAACCCTGACCCATTTGTGTCACTCTAATGCATTTGCAACTTTAGACTAAATTGCATAAGCATCATTATTTTTCTTGAAAATTATAAAAGCATCACTTTATATATATATATATATATATATATATATATATATATATATAAACTAATTGCCAATAATAATACTAAGAAAAGCTTATGTGCAGCCACTCATATGATTGCTTATAAAGTACATCTTTTTCTCTCTCTTTTTCTATATTTGCATTTCACAGATTTTTTATGCCTAATTTGTTTTGTGTGTATGTGAACAGGCCTAATTCGTTTTAACTATGTCCTATTATTCTCATCCTAAATAAAAAAAATTACTATTTAATCCCTAAATGAATCATAATTAATGGTTATATCCCTGCTATTTGAAAATTTACTATAGTTTGCTGTGCAATTTTTTTATAAACTAAAAAAAATCCTTCCATCCAATTTAATAACATTTTTCCATTAAAAAATAAAGAATAATTTATAAATTTATTAAAATACCCAAAACACTCTCATATAGAAAGAATAAAAATTACAAGAAATTCAAAAACTTATACAAGATAATAATAATAATAATAATAATAATAATAATAATAATAATAATAATAATAATAATAATAATAATAATAATAATAATAATAATAATAATATACGTACCAAAAGATCCTTGAGTGCCAAAATAACCACCAACACAATCAACAAGGTTTCAAAAATTTCTTGAATTCTTTGGTTATAATAAGGGTGCTTATTTTAATAATTATTAAATTATAATTAAAATTTATTATGATTATTAAAGATTGATTTTGTTCAATTATATTATTTAAATTTGATTATTATTTCAATTAACATAATCCAATTAAATTAAAAATTTCAAATCACTATTATTTCATAATTATATAAAATTGAAATTAAATGGTTATATTTGTTTATTTGTTTATAAGTCTTTTACAATTTTAAAATCCTTAAATTGACTGGATTATATTAAATGAAACAATTATCATATTTAAATAATTTAATTAAATAAAATTAATTTTTATGGCTACAATAGAATTTTAATTATATTTCAATGATCATTGAGATAAATTTCATAATAAAAAATGTCACTTCCTTCAATAATATACACTCTCCCTCATCCAAGTTGCTTTTTTGATATCTATTTGTTTCCTTTCATCTGAGCTTTGCTGTGAGTTTACGATGTTGTAACTTCTTGAATCTAATTTTGGCTTAGCTTTCCATGTGATGGGTCTTTAATTGAGTTAAATAAGAAGAAACAAATTATTTGGTTTGATCTTTATTTTAATTTTTTTGGATTCGGCCATTTATTTTTGTTATTTTTATTGTAGTTGAAAATGAAAAAAGTATGACAATATGAATTATGCAAATGATTTTCTAATCGAGTAGCCAAAGATGATGTCCTAAAACTTAAGGTTCTGAATTCAAATCTCATCAATCCGATGAGTTCCTTTAATAGGAATCATATTATAAACTCTCTCCTCGATTCAAATTTTACCATACATGATGAGTTCCCTTAATAGGAATTATGTTCTAAAACCTCTCTCCTCCACTAATACTAACATATTGACTTATTATGGTTTTTACGGAAATAACTAACCACACAATACCATTTTAAAAAAAGAAATATGAAATATAATAAATTTTATAAAAAAGCTACAACAAGAAATGAAAAGATATGTAATTGTTTTTTTTTTTTTTTTGAGAGAGAGAAAAAAGGGTTATGAATAATGATTTATGATGTAAAAAGTGAGGTAAGAGTTTTCGATGGTGATCATAACTAAGGTAAATGAAAGATGTGGTGATGGTGATCGTTTTTAGATACAATGGATTGTTATTATATATTGTGAGAAAGATAAGGATAATAATGAGGATTGTCATATGATAGTGTGGTGAGGGAAGAATGACGGAATATGTGCATTGTGGGCTTAAAATTGGATTATTTTGGTTAACTGTATAGTTGTCTATTTTAAAATCTTTAACAAAAAAAGTGCTACTAAATTGGACATAAAGGCTTTTTAATTTACGAAATGAAACTACGAGGCTACTACAATATGTTTTCAAACATCAGGATGCAATCATCAACTATGATAAGTTATAGGGACTAAATGATAATTTTTCTATCTAAATATCGGATTGGTCTAAAAAAGAACTCCAAATTGCTATTGAAAATTAAATCATGAATCTCTTCTTCAAATATGTAATTGACAAAGAAAAAGGAAAATCTTTGTGTTTTAGCTATTGATTTTGAATATAAATTAATATCAGTTATTGATTATAATATTATTTTTTTGTTACTTTTTTAATTTTGACTTAATCTAACGGCTCAAAAATGTTAAGTATATGGTGTACCTAATATGGACTACGATGATTCAAGAATATACCTTTTTTTGTTTCTTTCTTCATCAGTTTAATGATCATAAATTAAAAGGTGAATTAAACACATATTTATTAAGAGTATATTTGATAAACTAAAAAATAAAATGAGAATAAGATTTTTAATTTATTTTTATTTTGATATTTTAATTTACTTTGAAATTGAAGAACACGATTTTAACAAATTAAATGTCTCATTATTTTAAATTTTCATTATTTAAATTAATTTATTTGTTTATAAAACATAACGTTATTATATATGAGTAATTATACAAATTTTGTTAATATTTGAATTTTATTTCATAAAGTTATTATATATGACTAATTATAAAAATTTTGTTAATATTGAATTTTATTTCTTCATGCATTAAAATATATTAAATAAAATATTAAAATTTTAAAAACTCTATTTTAAAAAAATTTTCATTTTCCCTTTTTTAATATAATCTTAATTTTTATAACAAAATCTTAAATTTTCTAAAAAATAAAGACAATGATTTACATCAAATTTATTTATTATTATTATATTAATATTTTGATAAAAAAGTAGGCAAAAAATTATTTTTTAGAATAATGAAAGACATTTTTATTCATAAATAGTTATACGATATCTATAAAATAAAATAATTTTATAATCTAGATTATCAATATAAAATCGATATTCAATATTATTAATAACGACATGCTGGTTTAACTTTAAAATTATGGTTTTATTTTCATAATAAATTTTGTATAACTATGCATATTTCTCGTTAGATATGTTGCTATAACATAATATAAATTGAAAATCATATGATATGTCAAAACATATTTGAGAGATAATGACATATTATAATATATTTTTAAATAATCAATATCAAACTATCAAAATTGTCAAAAATAGATATACTCGTTAAGAGAGACAAAATAACAAATATAAATAAAAAACTTTTAAAAGAAAAATAAATAAAATAAAATAAAAAAATAGAATAAAATAATATATTTTATTAAAAAATAAATTAAAATTATTAATAATTTTTTATCAACAATATATATATACATACATATATATTATTTTCTTTTCTCTTCTCATTTTATGTCAATTCAAACATAGCTAAGAGGTTTTAGGGGACCAAGACTTCCCTTTATCCTCTCTCCCTCTGCCAAAATTCATATTTTTACTTTAATTATGAATAAAACTCAGCTTAATTTTCAATATCCAATTATGCATACGGCAAGAAAATACAACTTCGATGGGTGAAAAAGGGATCAGAAAATAGTTCGAGAGCATCTCCATTGCCAACTTTGCTTCCCACTAAACTGTCCCTGTTGCTTTGAGGGAACAACACTGGAAAAATACGTTCCGTTATATATATCGTGTCCAAGGCTTAAAGGTGGGAGTAGGCGCAGACCTATGATAAGACTCGGGAGCTCGATTTGTCGCATAGCTTAATGGGCGCATGCTGCTTGTGAAGATTTTCCACTATAGAGAACATTTCCCAAATGCAAAATCACCCTCCATTTGTTTTCGAAAAAAATATTTTTCAGAAACTGTTTTTATATTTTTTTTCTGTTTGATATATTTATGTAAAATATTTTTTTAGTGAAAGAAAATATTTTCATTTGCAAAATAAAAAATCATTTTTCACACTGTAATAAATTTATCTAAATAAAAAATAAATTATATAAATATATATATTTATTATTACTAATTAACATTAACTATCGACACTCATTATAGATTATCATTTACTAGTGATAATTGATGAAAATAAGTAAGACTCACAAATTTTTTTTATTTTTAATGTGTTTTTTATATTAAATAATAAATAATATAAATATAAAATAATTATGATCTAAATTTTATTATAATCTTATAAGTAAAAAAATTAATAATTTTATAGTGTCTTTCAAACACTATAAAAAAAGTTATTTAGAAAATATTTTTTATAAAAAATATTTTTTATAGAAAATATTTTTCTCAAATAAGTTATTTTCAGTGAAACAAATGAAGCCTACAATTGAAGTTCAAATCTAATTATATAAATATTTTAAAATAAAAATGAATGATTAGGAAAAAAATATAATACAATGTAAAAAATTGAAAAATATTTAGAACGTTTAAAATTTAATAAATAATTAACTATAAAATTCATTTTTTTATAAATTTTAAAATCAAAACAAAATTTTCATTGATTAGTTCATTATAATTATGCTATTTTTTGTTACTTCCTATTTAGATCTTTAATTGAACTAATTTATTAGTTGATTTCAATTTTATTAATTTGGTCAACATTTTAATCTAATTGAAAGCAAACACTATTCATGAGTTCATGAAAAAACTGAATTTGAAGGATGGATTGAGTTAGGGGAAGGGTAATTAAAGAAAGTTAAGGAGAGGTAAAAAAAGGAAAGGGAGGAAAAGGATGAAAAAGTGTACATAATTATTTTTTCCTTATTTGGGATGGAAGGAGAAGTAGGGGAGAGTAATATATGTCACCTTGATTGAGAGAAAGAGTAAATAAAGGAAGGTAAAATAATAAAAATACTATATTACTTAAGAGTAAATAAAGTAATAAAAATACTATATTACCCTTATAATTTTAAATTATTGAGTTATACTACTGTAAAGAAGATAAATTATATTTATACCAACTAATTAAAATTTTAAATTATATTTATGTTAATTAATTAAATTTAACGATTAAAGATATTTAAAGGTGAGTAGTTATAATATAATCTCCATAAAAAATAAAGATAATGACAGTAACACTAATTAAATAATAAAATAGAAAAAATATTATTATCAAATAAAAAATAACATCAAAATCTAGATATAGAGAAATAGAAATATTTTAGTTAGATGAAAATGGATATCAGGCAAAGATGTGGTTGAATAGGGTGAGGTCATCATGATTGATGAAGATAAGGTGTACACTTCTTTCCCTTTTCATTCAACTTATGTTTTTTTTTCTCAATCGGAGTACAAGCTTACCTTCCCTTTTTTTCCCCTCTCTTCCCCCTCCTTACTCCTCATCGGAGCAGACCCCTAGTGGATTTATCAAGCTTTTATACCTTTGAAATTAGAAGTACGTGAATCTCTTAAAATCGCTCAACAAAGGAGTTTTTACTTCGATATTTAGCTTCAATGGTTCGAGAGTGATGAGACTTACTACTTAATCCGGTTGCTGAAGAGTTTACTCCTCTATCAAGTCGTAAATCAACTGTGATTATAACTGTTGGAATCTATTTTGAGTAGCTTGTTAAGTTTTCTTAGTGAATTTTTTCTTTGAATCCTTGTGTTTTTTTTAAATACATGATCCTTTATAAGTTCTTAGTTTTAAATTCATTAGATTCATTTTTATTTAGCTGAAGATATTTTCATTATTTTTTTTATCTATTGCTTTTAATGAAATTTCAATTTTTTAACTAAAATAAATTGGATTTTTTTTTGATACCCACATGTTGAACAATAAAATAGTACGAGAAAAAAAAAGGAGGAACATTGTACCTTGAAAATCTTTAGAGGACCCAGCTGTCTGCCCAAGTGTATCCTAATTTAACAATAAAAGAGCATCTTTGATGATGATTTGCATTATTTAGAGGTGTATAGATGTTATCTTTTTCAGGTGAGGGATATTTCTGGATGCATAAAAAGCTATAATGCTCTGCCCACTCACCTCAATACCGCAGCATGAGCATCCACTTCATATGGGGATGCTTTAAATTTGGCAAATATCACACATAACTATAGTGAAAGGGAAACAAAGCAAGAAGAAGACATGGATTCTCACTTTTTTGTTTTTTTCAAAAGAAACAAAGAGAAGAACAAAAATCACGAAAAAAGTTGCATGCCCTTTTCCTAAGCAAAAGCCAAGACAGTCCCTTTTGTGTCATTAATAGCCACAACTTTTGTATTCTTAGTACCCATTTAAGATTATATCAATTGAAACAAAGATATTCATTGTACTCTCACTTTCGATAGAGATCGGATGGTAATTCTTCCTCATGTTGACACCTATTACCGTGACTTGTGTCTTTGCTCCCTATCTAGAACAAGGTGACTCACAATATAGGGGTGAGCTTCATTCTGATTGGTTTAATTTAATTTTCAGTTGTAGGTTTAGTTTATTATATAAAAGATTATTAAAAAAATGAAATCAAAATTATAAAAGTTTAAATCAAATAAATATAAAATACATATAATTCTGACTAAATCAAATTAAAATTTCAAAAATTTAATTTGATTCGATTTGTGAATATATAATTTTGATTTATTCAATTTTTTAAAAATTCATTTGATATAAATTTGATAATTTAATTTTAATAAAAATTGAACGAAATAAATTAAATTAATTGAGTGTTCATCCTTATCACTGTGAATAGCTTGATTTATAAGAATGAAAAATACTAACAATAAATTCAAATTTTTTTTTTTGGAGTATAATACTTATATTAAAGTGGAAGGTCATGCATGATATCAAGTTTGCATGAGAATTAATTAGAGAGAGTTAAAAAATGAGATGTAAACAAGATTAATAAATTAATTTTATTTGTAAGTTTTTTTAACGATGTAATGAGAGTAAATAGACATTAAAAATTTATATCTATTTAATTCCAAATGATTGTTTTTCTTAACCCCAAATCAGAGGGTTTAAAAATGAAATAAAAAGATTTTAAACAGTTTATATCCATTAATTTTTTTTTAACAAAAAAACTCTCAAACCAAGTGAAATTAATTAACTTTATGTACATTTCATTTTATTTACATTTCATTTCATACTTTTCTATTATTTTGCTTATCCTCCCTTTTCACTCGAAAAAACTCTCATACCATACTTAAATTTGCCCAGAGTTTACTAATTTAGTGGTAAGGTTTTATTCTAAATAAAAGACTAAACTTCTCAGAATAAGAATTCTAATAGACAAAAGAATATAAAAGTCAAGAGTTAATTCATATTATGAGTGGCAATTTGCATTGTATTATGTTTAATCATGTCGTGTCGAAGCTTGTGTATAACACAAAAATACTCAACCCAAATATGATCTGTTTAATTTATCATGTTAAAATTTTCAATCATAACGCAAACATATTTATGAAACAGATTACACGACATGACATATATAACTCATTTGATTAATTGTGTCATGACATGAAAATACACATTTAATCTAAAAACATATAAAAATTAAAAAATATTTAATTTATGATTAAAAATATTTATATATTAAGAAATAATGACTAAATATTAAAATATAAGTAAATATAAAGTTGAATTCGAAGATATTTTCTTATATATTAACATATTTATTTAAATTGTGTTTAAACATGTATATTTGTATTATGTATTGTGTGTTAATTTATTAACATGATTATATAATCGTGTCTATTGTAGGTTAGATAAGTCAATCTGATTAAGCCTATTTGATTTGAATTTATTTATGTCAAATCCAAATTTATTTAACTGTCTGTCATGTCATTTAATCGGGTAATATCAAAAATTATTAACCCTAATTCAAATGATGAAAATTGCACCTTTTCAATTATTATTATTCAAATTTTGAGATAAACACTAAAAAGTTATTTTTTCATTTGTATAGTTTGTGTGCAAACTTATTTTTAAAATTACTCCAAAAAATGAATTAAAAACAATATTATTAATATAATTATAATGACAAAACACTCGTTGAAAGTAGGATCTAAATGTGTACATGAAATTTGCCTCCAAACAATGACCGAACAAGAGCCGCATTTCCATAAAAGAGAATTCGCATGGTGCACGTGTGAGCACAATCTTATCTTTTAAGAAGTGAATGTTTCGAATTCTATTCTTCTAATCTATCAATATAATAAGAGCCAAAAAAAAAAAAAGAAATTGCATATTCCTAATTTCCTATTTGACGGCAAGCATCATATGGGAGTGCATTCGTCACTTCCCCGTGGTTCATGATTGTGCTCTTTTTTTTTTTGTTTAAATTCGATTTAATTTAAATTTAAATTAAAAAATTTGTAGTGTAAAAATAACTCGAATATTATTAATCAGATTATCATATTTTGTATTCTAAATGCATAAATAATCCATTTAACTTTTAGCACAAGGTTTTGCCCTTTGACCTTCTATTTTAAATTATTGAATATTTTTATTTTATTTTTCGTCCATTATATACAATATTATCTAGTCAATAGTTGATTATAATTTACCCATGAAAAAATGTGAGGGAAATAAATTAACAACATAAGTTGATTTTTAATTGTTATTATAATTTTAATGAATTAAATATTTGAAAGAGAGACCCATGTTATTGAAACTGGGAGTGAGTTGGGAGCTCCGAACTTTAAGGAGCCCTGCTTCTGCCCCTAACTTTCTCATACCATCACCATTGCCAATTGACTCCATTCAGCCGGTCCCCTACGACCCTTTCGTTTATTTTGGACAGTCGAGCTACTCGGCAATCCATCACACACTCCGAAAAGCTGGTTGGCTCCCCCCATGTTTTACGAAGCCTTCTTTTGCCTCCATAACTAAGGGCCATAAGGACTGCCAGGTTTTAGACCCAATCCCTGCGCCATCCACAGCTGATCTGGGCGGCTTCGTTTCAATCAAAGTGAGCCGGGAAGCATACTATGGACGCGCACATTTATGCGCCCATTCTCTCATTGGTCGGCTAATTTTAACAAAGAGAGACACCGTCGGAAGCATGCAGAACTCTTTGTTTAGTTGGAGGGAAGTCCAAAAAAAAAAAAAAAAAAAGAAAAGAGAAGAAAAGAAATCATAATTATTTCTCTTGTATAGTTTGTAAAAACTATAAATAAAATAAAAGAATTAGAAAAAAATTAGATTAATAAAAATTTGTCTCCAAAATGAAGAGAAATGTGAAGTTAAAAGTGCAAGATATATTAACCACGGGTGGCAGGTTTCGACCCTTCAGCACCAAAGTCCACCATGGTTCAGGTATGGGTTAGAATTTATAAACTTCCATGGATTTTCTGGCATAAACGCATTCTTGCAAATATTGCATGAGCAATAGAGGTACCTTTGCGGATTAATACAAACACAGTAGATGGAGAATTTGCACAATATGCTTGCATTATTGTTGACATAGATTTATCGAGGCCTTTGCATGACACCTAATGGGTTGAAACTGATTCCCACTGTGCCTGGATTGAGTTGGACTATGAAAAGCTGCCACCATTCTGTAAGACCTGTTCTTCTGTTGGGCATACTTCATATGATTAGATCGAACACGAAAGTTGTCAAGAGACATGACTAGCCTGATTATCCACTGCCTAGTATTAAATCTTTAAAGCTACCCGCAGGGCGGATGACAACCATTATTGCCAGTCCGGTCTTAGGCCGTATTGACCTTGAGGATCAGTTGTTTCTCCTCCCCTAGGATTCGTTACATACAATGCAGATACAACACCGCCATTAGGACGAACATGCTCAGAGGCCAATTACTAAATAATCGAGTTGTTGATGAGGTTGCGAACGAACCCGCTAGAAACTTGGAAACGGCTGATGATATGGAAGCAGGTGATCCTTCGGCAATCCAACTTGCCACACAGATACAAGCTGCCTGTGCTTCGGAAATGGGTATCAATGACATTGCAGATCTTGCGACTTCAAACATTTTGGGGACCTGATGCCCACTCCAAGAACACTGGGGACACACTCCCTTTATTATGTTCTGGCAAAGCGGACCAAGGTGACTTGGATACTGCCCTTCATGAAATAGATGTTGTTACTAAGTCGTGGGCACATGAATCAGAGGAATTGGGTTCGGCATGGCAAGAGGTTAGACGTCGTATGTCTTCAAAACATACTACCTCTTCCTTGGCTTTCTCTAAGCGAGTCACCCGCAAACCAAGCAAGCTTAATTTATGAAGATCCTCTACCGGAATTGTAGGCGAATTAGCAATGTCAATACCATTCGTACCATTTACACCTTTTGTACGGAGCATAATCCGACTATTATCTGTCTTGCTGAGCCAAAAATACCGTTAAAATTAATCCCCACTTCTTTTTGGCGGTCGGTTGGTCTTCGATGGGCGGCTTCCACGATAATGCGTAGGCAAACTATATCATGAGACTCTGAACTTTATTCATTTTTATTATTGAGCCCCTCAACTTTTATTTTTTGCTGATTTCACCATTTTTTAACAATGGACTCAAAGCTAGTTGAGATAACACAACACGCGTTGTTAAATGCACGTTAGAACACAGAGCTAAAGCCAGACTAAAAGCATTGCTGATGTAGAAAACACATCGTTTAGCTAATTTAGCTAATCTCTCTCTAAACACAATAATTTTGTAGGCTTAAACTCTTTATAAAGTTTTGTAAACTACACAATAGAAATCCCTAAACAAAGTAAACCCATTATCTCACAAATCACTATCACCATTCTTGGAAGGATCTATTAGTGGACCCTATGAGTGGTTGCCTTCATGGTGTCGAGAAGAGAAGTTGTTGTTGTTGCTGACATTGAAGAACAAAAATAAGCTCTTTCTTTGTAGAGGTGGCCTTTTTAGTCAATTTTACACCAAGCAAGTGATTGTTTTTATATTATTTATTATGGTCCCAAATGGTGATACATTTGCATATTTGCATTGTTTGTACCCTTATTTTTGTTTTTAGTTTTTACATGGTTTTCAAAGCAAAGTGTGGGGCTATATTGATGGAAACAAAAATTTTCTTTTATGTTGTTATAATAATGTAAGATGGCAGATACATGAGTTGATCTTCTGATCAATAATAAAGGTAGGTTTTAATTAAGAAAAGGGAAATGGGTATATATACGTGGGGTGATAACAGGAGCAGAACAAGGAATAAAGATTGATAAATTATCCTACCCGGCTATAATGTTTTATGTGAAGGAATTAGGGCATAAAAAGATTAAGGGACTTTATTATAAAGACTTAGTTCGTGGAATGTTTGAAAAGGTTAATGGTGACAAAGAAGTTAGTGTCATATGCAACAAGCTAAATAGTGGGGATAAGGTTGATTTTTATATTGATCACAATGGGGTTAATATAGATGATGGATCTGGTAGTATACCTGAACCACAACATTTTGTAGATGTTATTGAACAGGGAAAAAATGGAAGTGGAAGGGTTAGAAGAAGTTGTTGCTTGGTTTGATGAGAATGTTAATTTAAGTGGTGATGATTGGGAGGAAATGAAAAATGAAATTAGGAATGAAGCAAATTATGTAGGGTTAAAGAGTGTTGGGATGCAAGATACTGGAAAAGGGTTAGAGGATGCAGAGGAAAGGGGAGGTGAACCTTATCAAACCTTTGATGAGTTAACACAAAACTTGTATGACACTATTATTCTATCTGATGAAAAAGAGGAAGAGTTAGTTGAAGCTAGGAAAAAAGTTAGAGAATATAGTAATAAAGAGAAGAATGTATGTGTTGCAACTGCCAAGGTTAAAAGTCTGAATGATGAAGAACATGAAGAGAATGAAAAAAATACAAATAATGAATTGGATGAAGAGGACATAGAGGCAGTAGAAGAAGATAATGAGATAGGTGGTAGAGCTATTAATGGAAACAGTAGTGAATATTATGATTCCTCTGACTATGGTAGTTACTACTTAGAAAGTGATGAAGAATGTGGTGATGATGCACTTAAGAGACATAATAGGAATGTTAGTTTTGATATATTAGCACAAAAACCTATTTTCTGCCTTGGTATGGTTTTTAAGAATGTAGAAAAATTGAGGGATGCTATAGCTAGATATGCAATCTACAAGGGTGTTGGGGTGAGGTTCAAAATGAATTAACTAGGCAGGATTAAGGCATAGTGTTTAACAGGTTGCCTTTGGATTTTCTTTGCCACTAAAAAAAGTAATAATGACACCTTAGTTGTAAAGACATGTAACCCCTTGTCACAAGTGTTATAAGGTCCATAAAAGTATGTAACAAGCAATTTTATTGCAAAACACTTTAAGAACAAAATTATTAGTCAACCTGATATTAAACATAGGGTTTTAAATGAGCTAAGCAAATTAGAGCTCAGGTTTCATGTGAATATCAGTATGTGCAGGAATGCTAAGAACAAAGTAATGAAAGAGGTAATAAGAGACTATAAGCAAGAGTATGCTTTGTTGCACAATTAAGTTCAAGAAATTAAAGCTAGTAATCCTAGAACAACTTGTGTAGTGACAACAAATAAGTACAATCTTGATGATCTATTAGATGATAATAGGTTTAAAAGGTTTTATGTGTGTTCTAAACTTGCAAGAAAGGTTTCAAAGCTAGTTGTAAACCAACCATAGGGTTAGGTGGTTGTTTCTTAAAAGAACTGTATAAGGGGCAACTACTATGTGCAATTGGGACGAATGGGAATGACCAAATGTTCCCAATAGCTTGAGCAGTAGTTGAAATTGAAAACAAGTGGAATTGGAGCTGGTTCTTGAGATTCCTGAGGCATGATTTACCTTTAATAGATGGAGAAGGATTCACAATTATTTCTAAGATGTAAAAGGTATGTTATATTAAACTTGTTGTTTATATAAAAAGTAATAAAATGTAGAGAGTGCAATGAGAGATGAATTGTTAAACATTGAGCACACAAAATGTGCAATACGTGTTTATGAAGCTTAGTGTAAGAAGTGGAAAGGAGAAGAAAGAAAAATAACATTCTAGAGATGTGTAAAAGCAGCATTCGAAGTTGAACTAAAACAGAATGTGAAGGAACTTAGTAAGCTAAGAGATGGGATAGTACATGATCTCATGGAATACAAGTCACATTTTTCTGCAAAGTCTTTTTCAAGACAAATGTGAGGTATGACATTGTTGATAATAACTTAGCTGAGACTTTCAATGGATGGGTATTAGAGGTAAGGTGTAAGTCAATCATAACAATGCTTGAAGAAATAAGGGTTCAAGTTATAAGGAATATTGCCACAAAAAGGCAATCTATGGATACATAGATTAATAATTTGTCTCCTAAGGCTATGGAGAAAGTAAAGGAGAACAAAATAAAGTCATATGATTGGTGTGTTGTGTTTAATGGTGATGAGGATTATAAAGCTGCATACATATATAATCAAGATCTCAGACACAAGGTACAATTGGTGTCTAAGAAATGCTCTTGTAGGGCATGAGATTTGACAAGAATCCTATGTCCCCATGTTATATGTAACGACCATATTCATTTGGCAGAATTGATATGGCTCTGATACCAATAACTGTAATGACCAATTCATCTTAGCTCTGATACCAATAACTGTAATAGCCATATTTATTTACATAACTCATATCATTCATGTTCAAAATACATATGCATAAAGGTTTTATCCATCCTACACACAATCAAATATTTCATTTGATGTACATATATGTATATGACACAAGGAGAGAGAGAGTTTGGATTCAGCCGACGACCTGTGGTCCATATGCCTCAACGTAACACTGAAAGCACGAAAGTGTCCAATTCTTATTCT
This sequence comes from Omphalea diandra, assembly GCA_949677035.1. Taxonomy (NCBI): domain Eukaryota; kingdom Viridiplantae; phylum Streptophyta; class Magnoliopsida; order Malpighiales; family Euphorbiaceae; genus Omphalea; species Omphalea diandra. Next base: position 21,630 of record CATIWR010371457.1, read on the forward strand.
TCAGTATCTGAAAAAATTTTTGTGATTTGGTGAGTCGCGACTCAGTGAATAAAAACAATAATCAAATTTTCATGGCATAATCCATAATCAAATATCATTACGATACATTGCAAGTATAACAATTAACTATGCAAGTACAAATGCAATAGCTTTGTTTTTGTCGTGACCGAGCAAGGCAAACATTGCTCCCGGGATATTCATGTGATTCATGTAACATATGATTTGGGACCTATTGGTCCATCTTCCTGTAATTC
>CATIWR010371463.1:0-59596 GCA_949677035.1 Omphalea diandra
TATATATATATATATATATATATATATATTAGTAAAAATATTTACCTCAATCAATTGGTTCCGAACATCAAGTTCAGCATCAAATATCTTAATTGTAGAATTCCTTGCAAATCCACTAAGACCAAGAAATAGATCTTTGCATTCACCAAAAGTTTTCTTTAATATCTTTATCCTATTTTTAATATTTATTTTTTTGAATGGTTGGGCCAAATGCATTCCTTAACACCTGTAACATATTGTCAAATGTCATAGTACTCCAAGTTCCATTAAGTCAATTTCCTCTACGATCTTCATCCAACATAGCATTTATCAACACATCATCCAGTTCATGGTCCAAACCACATTATCTCCACCTGCACTAGTATTGCACCATTTGGAAGTTTTTTTCTCCTTGACATTTTGAATCTGTACAACTTAAATTTTTAATCTATAATAAATTACAAATACTTTGTCATCAAAAATATTTAGACAAGCATAAAAAAAGCTCAATATATAATAATAAAGATACCAAATAAAATTAAAGAAATAATCAATTGTATAATCCAATATTGCAGCTTAAAATTTCAAAGTTATAAATATTACATAATATCAATAATCAACTTACAATGGTGATTAATAGTCCATCCACATATGTTGTGATATGTTTTTTTTTTTGTTTTATGATTTCTCTTAACGTAGAATTAACATTTGTGGCTACTCCACCCCTAACTACAAAATTACTATCCTCTGCTTGTTGAAGTTCCATATCAACTATAGCAATTAAATTTTTGTCAGGATCTACACCAATTAAAAAGTTATGGAGTATAAAACATGTTAATATAATTTTGTTCATGGTTTCAAATGAATAACAAGGTTCAGTGCCACTAGCAATAATTGGAAATCTTTTCTTCACAATACCAAAAACTCTCTCAATGACATTGCGAAGTGAAGCATGTCAATAATTGAAAAATTCTTTGGTATTCCCAGGCCCATATCTAGAGTACTCTTTTAAGTAATAACGAACACCTCTATATGGTGTTAGTGTTCCACTCCGTAAAGGGAATCCTACATCCACTAGATAAAATTTTCCTAATAAAGAGATAAATAAATTAATGCATAACATACATACCAAAATTAAATTCCTATTTATTTACACTTACCCTAGGGAATTATAAGTTTATCTTCCTTACATAATGCATTTTTAAGGATTCTGGAATCAGATGCAGTTTCTTCCCAACCAAGCAACACATAAGTGAATTTCATATCAAAAGAACAAGCTGCTAAGATATTTTGTGTTAGCCATTCTTTTCTCTATCGAAATCTAGAAGGTTGCTCCCTTGATACTTTGACATGAATATATGTCTCATCTATAACACCAATACAATCCTGTATGTATAAATGGATTCATTTATATATGTATATATGCTAATTATATTAGAAGAATATATGTAATTTCGTACTACTTATGTATCTTACCTTGAAACAAGAATAAAATCTATTACTATTCAAAATTTAAGGATGAACTTTAGTTTTAGTAGGTTGTTTAAGGAATTCACTTTCTTGCTCGATCACAACCCTTAGAATATAATGGATATGACAACTAATTGTCTCTCCAGAGTGTTGGAAGTAAAAGCCTAATGCTCGAATATGAAAATTTTGGCCTAAAACATGCAGAAATTTAGTTATTTGCTCTATAACTTTTGTACATCTATAATCTTTCAAAGTATCGGTCCTTCTCAACTTGTCACGTAACAAGGCAAAAGCATTAGTGCTCATACGTAAAATATTTCGACAACCTATCTCATGTCCAGTAAGATGAGCCATTAATTTATGTCAAGTTATGTCTTTTTCAGAAACCATATTCTTTGGGGGCTCCTTTGCTACTGGAGCTTATATGTCCAATAAGTGTATAAGATGCACAATATAACAAAGTAATTAGACAATAACTTAAATTTTATGATGTTGCCAATTACTTATGACATTTTTTCACATATCAAAGTTTTGTATGTGATTATCTTCATTATTTTCCCTATCCATCTATAGACAAAAAAATTTCTCAAATATAAATGAATTAAAATGCAAACCAAATAGAACAAAAAAATATTTATATAATTTAAAAAAGAAGTATAAACATATTAATGCCATAGATCTTCAAGAAAAATCAAATCAATATCAAGTATGTAATTTATATATCCAAAAAAAAAAAACAAATCAAAATTTCAGCAATAATGAATATAGATAGCTTAAAAATATATTCGAAACTATCATGTTATAATTGCATGCAATGTCCCATATTACAATAAAAAAGAATAGGAAAAACAACTTTTATTTCCATCAACATAACTTATATTATATTAGTGTACTTCACTTATATTGAGCCTAAGGACATCTCTTCTCTCCTTTAAATTTTATAATTATATTATTGTTACTATGTGAAAACTAAAAAACAATCCATTTTCACTACTTGTATTATATTAGTGTACTTCACTTATCTCATCCCGTCATGCCATTTATGGGTTGAAATGTTTTGTGTTTTTACCAGTTGGTGGGTTTCACTTGGTCTTGGTTCATGAAGGGTTTAAATTACATTTACATAAATAATGATTATATTCCAGTTCCAGTAGAAAAAACCATCATTATTTACTTAATTTATAGAAAAAAAGTGACATAATGGTGAGGAAGCTTCCATTTATAACGTCATCTTAGTAAGAACTGAGATTTTAATATTCAATTTCTTTTTTTTGGATGATCATATAATGTTTTAGTTATGGAGCTTGAAGGTATATATACCAGCTAGGGGTGACAAAGTTCACTCTTACCCATTTATCCACCCATACCTATCCTTTAAAAATTTGGTATGGATAGTAAATGGGTAGTCACATTTTAAATGGGTATTAAATGGGTCATTACCCACTTAACCCTAATAATCTATGGATAAAAATGGGTGGGGTAAGGGTACTCATTTAATACCCATTTAAAATATATACATCACTAAAAATAAATATTATATCATTTTTTATACAATTAATGTAAAAAATTCATATATAAATAAAAAATATATTTAAAAATGAAAAATATTTGTAATATATATTTTATAGAATAATTATTAATATCTAAAAATTTCATTTTAAAAAATTTTTCTTTTTAAAATTTCATTATTTATGCAATTAATTAATTAATTTTTTCTTAGTTTGAGTCAAAAATTTCACGCGAACCAAAATAAGGACAAATAAATAATATAATCTAAAAAATTCTTAAAATTTTGAAAGATAGAACACATAGATTATTAAATTGAGATTTGAAAGATAGAACATATAGATTATTAAATTGAGAGAAACCACATGCCTAGATACGAAAAATCGTTGCCTTCCATATGTTAGCCTTTCATCTTAGCTCGTGGATGACTTACTTATTATTCATTGCCATTTTGTTTTATTGTTACATGCACACACTCATATGGACACTCAATTCTCATGCATGTATAGCACACATGCCATCTGTCACTTCATCCACAAAGGATGGTGGCACCTATAGCCATTCTTTGTCCCTTTTTACGAAGGATAAAATTAAATAAAATATAAATAAAATGGATATATTAAATAAAATATATATTTAAAGTATCTGTTAAATAATTTATAAATAAAACGTTGTAATATATATTAAAATAAATAAATAAATAAATAAAATCTATAAATAAAATAATGTAACATATATTAAAAATTAAAGGGGTAAATGCTTCCATATGTTGGCCTTTCATCTTAGCTCGTGGATGACTTACTTGTTATTCATTACCATTTTGTTTTATTGTTACATGCACACACTCACATGGACTCTCAATTCTCATGCATGTATAGCACACATGCCACCCGTCACTTCATCCACAAAGGATGGTGGCACCTATAGCCATTCTTTGGCCCTTTTTACAAAGGATAGAATTAAATAAAATATATAAATAAAATGGATATATTAAATAAAATATATATTTAAAGTATCTGTTAAATAATTTATAAATAAAACGTTGTAATATATATTAAAATAAATAAATAAATAAATAAAATCTATGAATAAAATAATGTAACATATATTAAAAATTAAAGGGGTAAATGGATAGGTATGAGTTAAATGAGGTTAAGTGGGTATAGATACCCATATATAATATTAAATGGGTCATAAATGGGTAAAAAAAATTATTTATCACCCTATCCATTATGACTTTACCCATGCCCACCCATTTACCACCTCAAAGACCAACCATGTTTGTATCTATAATGACTTTTTAATCCTTGTAAGAATAAATTTACTAAAAAAAGCAGTTTTGAATATTCTCACTAACAAGAACTTTACCTATAAAAAGTGACATGATCTATACCCATGAAGAACTTTAAGATGAAAAGCACAAGCAATGAGTTGGGAATATATCAAGATGCAAAAGTCATCCTTAGCTATGGGTTATAACATTAGATGCCTTTAATGTAATAGTACCAACAAAACTAGCTTTGAAAATGAGTAGAAGTTTCAGTGCATTCAATGCTTTTGCCTTTAATCACAAATGTTTAAGGACAACATCACATGCAAAAATCTGAAAGTAAGTACTCAAAAACGTTAGAGTCAAATACACACACGCAGAGGAAAATGCATGATCCATGAAGGCATAATTTTGGCACTAAGCGTCAATGAAATCAAATATATGAATTCTACCAAAAGTGTAAAAAAAAAAAAAAAGTTTTTTCTTCACATAAATGCTAATAGTCCACGATACAGTGACTTAGCTGAAAAGCACTACCAAAAAATATTGAAGATTAAAGGACAAACCTTTCCACACATTGATCCTTAATGCCTCTACTGAGAACCTATGGGCATATTCACCCAAATACCTTCGAAGCAAGTGCAAAAACTAAACGAAAAACAATATTGATAAAATTTACTATACCCAAATGTTATCTGACACACATCCACCAGACATGAACAATCAATAAAACCCCCATCACATGTCTATGTATATTATATCTTCAAAAACATATATAAGTAATGAAAATGAAACATGACTCCTTCTTAAGCATTTAATCCTTTTAATGCATTTTGAATAGATGTCACTATCCCTATCCATCAACACTTCTTCATCCTAACATGTTATGCGGCAAAGTAGTACTAAAGAAAAGTTCTAAATTTTTATTCCATTTTCAGACAAAATTTAGGGGAAAACTCTGGCATTCCTTCATTCTTAACCCTTATTGAGCTGTTCACCAACAAACCAATACATGAATGCACTAAGCCATTCACTGAAATACATACATACTCAAGTTCAAGACACATTTTAATTTCCTTCACTATTAGTTTAAGATAATGTCTCAAAAGCAGTTGCTACTATACTCATAAATAATCAGCCAAATGAAACATCAATATAATTAATAGCGTCTGAGACTAAATTGAGCTCCCTACATTCCTAAGCACCACCCCAATCCAAGACAAACTTAGCCAATATATAATCGAGCAAAAACAACCAACCCAAGACTCCCACCACCAAAACGCTAGACATAAAATCATGGCTTGATAATGAAATTTGTATGAAGAAAGACAACACAAATACAAAATATGAAAGGCTAAAATGTCCCGAAAACATGATGGAAAGCTAGCACAAATAGCTACAATTGTGGTACCAAATGGAAAGGTAGCACAAAAGCTATCTCAAGAATTAAAAATCATATTAAAAACAAACACATGAAAAACAATACAGAGGAGATCAAAAAAATAGAGAAACAAAGATTATGTACCAAACACTTAATAATCATATAAGAAGAAATGTTAAAATTATAAGGAAAACTCATCATGATGATTTAAAAGAAAAAAAAAAATCCTCTGTAACATTGTTGATCCAGCTTCAAATAGATCCAACTTGAAATAGATTCATCCTCTTTAACTTCATTGAGAGATCATCACGATATTACGAAGAAATTGAATCAAAGATTTATGCTTTACAGCACTAGGTAACTACTTCTTACAAAGCACTCTTGTAATTGCTCGATATCTAGCTATATGAAAGCAAGCTACGCTGACATACTACCACTGGGTTCTTTTCGGAGGTAGTCAAAGATCAGCATTCAAGACAAAGGATTGAAAGCCCAGGGAATGAAAGAAGTTTACGTTGAAGAAGAATTGGTTAGGTTGAGGCTGTGTTAGAACGGTGTTGTGTTGATAATGGAAGTGTTTTTGTTTTTTGGTATTGGAAGATAGATAGGGGCATTAACGTAAATGTACAAAAATCCCTCAATATTCAACATTTTCTCTTCTTTGGAGAGAAAATAGAGGAGGAAAAATAACACTATTTTTTTGCCTTCCCTACTTTCCTCCCTTTTCCAAACAGGAGAAAATCTCTTTCATCTCTGATTTTCCTCACTTATTTTGATTCCACTCTTATTTTACCTCCTCCCAAAGATAGGGTTAGTCCTCATCCTCGTCAAAAACCTCCTTTGTTGTTGACTCCTCAAGGTGCACCTACACGCGGGCAAGCTTCACATGCACCTCCCTAGCTTTTGATTCCACCAAAGGACCTCCTGTTAGAATAATGAGAAGAAATAAGAAGTCGAAGTCGTTAGTACATAATTACATGACTAGCACACATAAACATGCACACATTAACTAACTTATTACTTGCAACTCCTGCATATGGTTTTTATAGGTCTCTTTAGAGCTGCAATCCAGTGTATCAAGTGCTCAACCTAAAGTAGAGAATCTGCACAAAAATAATCTGAAATCAACAAATAAAAAATAATAAGAATAAATGGCACAATAGTAAAGGTCTAAGAAACTTACGTGAGTGGCGCTTGTTGGAGAAAAGGTGAAGGTGGAGCGTGCTAGTTCCAATACTAGCAATAATGTTTTCAAAATCAGATTAATTAGTGAATCGGTCAATTAATTGATTATTAATTCAATTGATATGATTCAATTAGTTTAATAATAAATAAAATTTAAAAAATATTACTAAAATAATTTTAAAATAAAAAATATTAAAAATATATTTATAATAATTAAAATAAAAAATAATATTAAAAATTAATCAGAATCAAATTGAATTAAGGACTAGTCCAATTTTCAATTATAGTCGTCCAATTCAGTTTTCAAAATGTGTGGAACGGCAAGAAGGTCTAAATATTCCTTAGGAGATGATCCACCCTATAATTAGACCATAAACTTTATCCATCCTGTGGACCCAAGGAAGCTATCCAATCGCCACCGAACATTAAAAGATCTGCACGACCATTGGCCTAGGTAAAAGGCAATCCATATTACCTCAAGTCTACCAAAAAACCTTTGCTCGATAGCCCTTCAAAAACCCTCCGTCTGACCACTAGCCACCAAGTTTCTCTAAGTGTTGGAGAATTTCATTAAAATCGCCAAAACAAATCCATGGTACATTTGATACTGTAGACAGACCAGTCAATAGATTCCAGGACTGCCATCTTTTCTCGTCTTGGATGCCCATAAAAACTTGTACCCCTCCATAAATGTCCATACTATCCCCTCTAACTACGAAATTGATGTGGCAATGATCATGCGCCATTATGTCCAACCTCAGTCCCTTCTTCTATTTCCAAAACAAACCACCAGCCCTCCCACAAGGATCAACAACTAAAAAAAAAAAAAAAAAACTATATCCATACAATCTATTTCTAATAGTCTGGTACTCACGTGATGCTAGATTTCCATAAAAAAATAAAATACCTGGGCAGTGATCTCTAATTAAGTTGTATAGAAAGCATAATGTTCAGGAGAATTACATTTCGATGCAATGTGCAAGAAGATAAAATTAATATAAAATTAAATCTGTCGCTTGAAAAGATGTGTGCAATTTTTTTTTACTAAAGACAAAATAGGCACTGGTAATAATTGATGTGAAATTTATCTTTAATCATTTAACTTTAAAAAAATATTGAATAAAATCTAATATTAAACTTTGGCAAAATAACATGAACATGTACAAACTTTAAGCTTGATACTAAAGTAATCCTAATCGTATATTTAACTTTCAAATACATGAACTTTTAATTTTTATCTTATTGGGACTAATTGACACCAATTTTTGAGAAACTTTTGAGATATTATGAAGTTGGATGGTACTTAAAATAATTTTTATAATTTTCTTAAATCTTAATAAAACTTATAATTTAATAACTAATTTCATATTTTTAAATTTTTTAATCACTAAATATATTTTCTTTATATATACTCATCCTTAAAATATTAAATATCATCATATATATATTTAAATTTACTTTCTTAAATTAAAACATTCGTTAAATATAACTCTTTAAACTTAATCTATATTAAATAATATGACCTTAATTAAAATAATAATTTCATTAATATAATATTATTTCTCTATAAAATATTTATATATAAATTAAATAATCTTTTTTAACACATTAAATATGCAATCATTATTAAATCATGAAAATTTATAATTATATATATATATAATACGAAAAATCATTCGTAAAATAACTACGATTACCCGCAATTTCCTAAAATTGGATTTTGAATTTTACAAAATGCTATTTTCTTCCCCAAAATATAGATTTCTCCTTTACCTCCTCTTTTCCCACCACCTATTCCTCCTCCTCCTTCCATGTCACCACTGTTGGTCACCAAGTGAGATCCTTCTAAAGTAATTTTTTATTATGCCAATGATGCCCTATATGGGGTGGCGTCAATTGTGGCTTTCAGCTAGAGGTGGTAAATGAGTGCGTTATGATGAATATAGATACAGTCAAAATGAGTGGGTTAGGATGAATATGGTTAGAGTCAAAATGGTTATAGTGATAAATAATATTTTTACTCATTTATGACGCATTTAATATTTATATGTATACTCGTAGTCACTTTGTCTCATTTAACTCATACTCATCTATTTACCCAATTAAATTTAAAATGTTTTAAACTAAAAAAATAATTTTTTATTTTAAAAAATAATTTAATGAGAATACTAAAAATTTTGATATTAACAAACTTGATTAATCATTCTATTAATCTAATATTTATTCTAAATAAAAATTTTATTCCTAAAACAAATAAATTCTATTAATAAAATTAAAATTTTCTTTCTTGGAATGATTTATTTCAATTGAAGCCTTAAATCTAACATAAGAATCTTGAATGTTAAATTTAAAATTTTAATAGCTTTATATTTTTAAATATTTTGATGTGCTAAAAATTTTTTTTGATTTTGACTTTGCAATTGAACTAGAGAGCAATTAAGAATAAATTAGAAAGAGGTAACATTTCCATTTATTATGCACTTGTACTTTACATCATAAGTATGAATTCTACTTTGGAATTGATTTGATACTTATCTTCGCACTACCACTATCAAATGTTCAAAGCTGAAAAGTATCTAATAAAGCATGAGCCTACATTACATCGACTATGGATCAACTTTTGATATATTGTCTTTCTAATTTAATTTTTACATTTATTTTTTATAAATTTTGTTTTGATTGTGTTGGACTAGGTTGATCAAACCTAAGTCAAAGGTTTTTTTTATCTCGACAATAAATATTGATAAGTACTAACATCTTATTTAAATGTTGTTTTTGCAGTTTATAAGATAGGTTTGCATTGAAAGTTGGATGAAAGTCTAAATCTCAAACATTGAGTAAGACATACAAATTCACGGTCAAAAAGCTTAAAAACGTGATTGTGACCTTGTAATAAGGATGAATGATGAACTAGACAAATTTGCGGAGCAAATCACAACCACGATCCAGCTAAGGAAGACATGATTATTATACAATGTGATTTACGGTGTCGTTCGCGTTCCCAGTTGCAACCACGACTTTTCTAGCTTTATTGAGTGAACTAAGTCCACAACCAACTTGCTAAGTGTCTAAGATAATTGTTGACATATCAAAATTCGCGAGCGTGAAAAAGTTGTCGAGACCGTGACTCATTGAAGCATTTTTTTTCCTTACCAAACAGAAGGATTCACAATTATTATCGCGTCTAAGAAGAATCTAAATCATGACCGTGACTTTTGGTTGGTTAAATAAATGCAACGACTACTTTCTTGAAAAACCAATAGCAACACACCATGTAGACTAGCCGTTAGAGACAAACGAAATTGAAACATTTTTTTTTATTACAAAACAGAAGGATTCACAGTTACGTCGCATCTAAGAAAAACCTAAATCATGACCATAACTTTTGGTTGGTTGGATAAATGCAACAACTATTTTTCTTGAAAAATCAATAGTAGCATGCGACGTGGACTAACCGTTAGATACAAATAGGGTTCTCCACCACGATTTTAGTCTTGCTAGTGTAAAGTGAAAATTTGCTACCGCGAAATGCTAGTCACAACTGCGAAACTAGTCTGACAGACATTTAAGGTAAAATCTGTCTAATTTACCTTAGAGATTTAGACATAGTTTCTTTGTAACATCTCTTTAGTGGTTATTGCCTATAAATACTCCACCAAACAGATATGAATGCGAGATAATATCATTGATTATAGCTAAACTCTAGCAATTTTATTTCTCAACCTCTTATTCTTTGTATGTGAGTTAATATTATTGGATGTAAGTATTAAACATCATTGTAATTAGGTTTGAGAGTTAGCCTAATTGTCAAAACTCTTGTATCAAATTAAGTGTGAGCCTTTGAAAAACACTTGAGTGAGGTTTTTGTGTGAGCCTTAAAACACAAGTTGTAAGGTTGTGTGTGAGCTATTAAAACACATTGTACAAGTTTGGTGTGAGCTTGACATCATTGCGAGTTAGTAGAACACTCAATTGTGAAAAATTGAAAAGTGGATATAGAGTTCATTAACTTCTGAACCACTATAAAAATATTGTGTGTTCATTCCTTCTACTTCTCTTTCAATCTCCTAAATTATTTATCTTCTCTCCAAAATTTTTAAATTCCCACAAATTCAACCCTTTTTTTGGTGCTCAAGGGCCAACAGATTGAACTGAAATTTTCAATTTTACGATCTAAAGATAAATTCAATTTCATTGAAAATCAAAATTCATGATGCATTTGTACTTTAAAAAGTTATATAGTTGGATAAATTACATAATATAAAATATAATCTTATATTTCTTTTACTTAAATGAATGTCAAATAATATTTAAAAATAATGTCTGTTAAAAATCCAAACAATGTAATCCAATATTAAAAACTAATAATATTACTATAGATATACTGAAATTTTAGTTCTAGAAATAATTTACACAAAATAAATAAGGTCTAATTAATGACAAAAAAAAAAGTACATGAATTTTAATATTTTTTTGATACTATCATGAATCTTAATTTTAGTTTTTTAATGCTTTAAATTCAAACAACTAAATTTTAAGTTGCTTTAAATTATTTTTTTAGAAAAGCATAGCCACCATGTCACTATAAAGTTATGCCCTCATTTTTATTGAATAAGTTTATTATTAAAATAAATATTTTATTAATAAGATTAATTTTTGTATCACTAGCATAAATAATGATATAATATTCATTTTAGTGATGTATATATTTTTTTCACTTTATAAGAACATATAAAAGTTATTAAAAGTTAGATTGAGAAACAAAAGTGTTAGGCAAATAGGTACCTGTACCCAACACTTATCCACTCATATATTAATGGGGTTAAATGGATAATAACTTATTTAATACTCATTTCAAATATAACTTACTCAATTACTACTCTTTCCTATTTCTTAACGGTGGATATGGGTGGATACGGGTGGACAAATGGGTATAGATGAACTTTGGCATCCAATTTCTAGTATGCCCAGGGCAAATTCGCGGAGAGAAAAGAAACAAATACAATGGTATAAAGTAGAACATATTTTTTATTTTATATTTGGAAAAATAATGAAAATTCTATTTACAACTATAGATATATTTTATTTATAATTTTTAAAAACATCTAAATTAGATTCAATCAAATATGTTGAATTAAAAAAATTTAATTAATTTTACTATATTTTCATTCAAATTAAAAAATTACTACTTTGAATAAGAAACGAATACAAAAACAATTAAATACTAAGGATATTAATCTACATGTTCACAATATAAATTAAACAATATAATTTTAGTATTTTATATTAATACATACATTTATAAATATGCAGTTCATAACATTATTAAACTAATATGCAGTTCATAACATTATTAAACTGTTATATTAATATTATTCTATATTTATGATTTTATTATTATATCCTATCTCTTATTTTTAAGTATATATATTTTATTTTACTATATTTATTCAATTATTATCATCTAATTAATAATTATTATATGAATATAAATAAATTATTATATGATAGTCTATTACATTTTATTTTTTTACTCAGTTATTTCGATTATTATTATAGTATATATATTTATGGCTTATTTAACAAAAAAATTTTGTTCAAGGACAATTTTCAAATATTACATCTAGAACCACATTGAAATCTATATTTAAAATTTATGTACCAAAAAAAATTTATTTAAAATTAGCATATATTTTATCATTTATCACCTTAATTGGTCACACTTCTTTCTTATCTTTCAATGTCTCATTAATATATTCAATTTACTATTTAGCTATAAAAAAATATGTGGCTCTTAATACTATTGCACTAATGCAACATTGCATCGTAAAGTTTTTCTTTTTCTTGCAACAAGCAGTGGAAAAAGGGATAAGTCAGGTGTCAGCAAAGTCGAAATTATAGATGTGGAAATAAGTGCAGGGAGAGAAAGTTACGGAAAAAAAAAACCTTTCTTCAGAATTAGGCAGAGGCTGCTAAGCAGGCCTGTCAGTGGCAATGACAAATCTAAGATGGAATGTCTAAGGGATGGAAATTTCTTGAATAGGAAAATCTTTATGTTGCACTAGTGCGATACCATTCAGAGCCACATGGTTGTGACGACCAAATAGTAAGTTAAATATAATATTAAGACAATAAAAAATAAAAAAAGGTGACCAGTAAAGGGTGGTAAGCATTGACCCTTGAATAAATTTTGTTGACAAATAAGTTTTATATATAGATTTCCAAGTGGTTCTAAATGTAATATCTGAAATGATCCTTAAACACAATTTTTTGTTAAATAAATCATAAATAGAAATTTTATAATAATAATTGAAATAATTGAGTAAAAAATAAAATATAATAGACTATCACATAATAATTTATTTATATTTATGTAATAATTATTTATTAGACAATAATAATTGAATAAATATAGTAAAATAAAATATACGTACTTAGGATTAAGAGATTGGATATCATAATAAAATAATAAATATAGAATAATATTAATATAATAGTTTAATAATGTTACGAATTGTATATTTATAAATATATGTATTAATATCAAGTATTAAAATTATATTATTTAATTTATATTATGAACATGTAGAATAATATCCTTAATATCTAATTATTTTTTATTTATTTCTTATTTAAAGTATTAATTTTTTATTCAAATGAAAAATAGTAAGGTTAATTAATTTTTTTTATTTTAATTCAACATATTTGATTGTGTATGATTTAGATTTTTTTAAAAATCATAAATGAAATATATCTATACTAGTAAATAGGAATTTTGATTAGTTTTTTATATATGAAGTAAAAAAAATATGCTCTACTTCCACCCGTTAAACATTGGGTATAGATAGTAAATAGATAAATTATATTTTAAATGCATATGAAATAAGTTATTATCCATTTAACCATATTAATATATGAGTGGATGTGAATTAAGTAAGGTACCCATTTACCTAACATTTTTTTTTCTCACTCTAGCTTTTAATAGCTTTTATATGTTCTTATAAAGTGAAAACAAATATATACATCACTAAAAATATAAATATTATATCGTTACTTATGCAAGTGATGTAAAAATTAATTTTGTTAATAAAATATTTATTTTAATAATTAAGTTATTTAATAAAAATAAGGTTCTAATTTCATAGCGAGGTGGTGGCTATGGTTTTTCCAAAAAAAAAAAAAAATTTAGAGCAATTTAAATTTTAATTGTTTGAATTTAAAGCATTAACGAACCCGAAACTAGAGAATATAAATATTTTGCAAGCAAATAATAAATATTTTACAAGTAGATAGTGACGAATATAATACTTATAGATAATCAACATCCAAATACCAAGCAATAAACATCAAATTTTATGAAAGAAGATCACATGTTTTTAATAGATAAATTAACTCATGTACAATATTATATGAAAAAGTAATGAACATGAAAATTAAAGATGATGAATATTACACATACACATAATGAATATTTCAATACTACATGAAGCTTTTGAATGTACCTGGTCTAGTAAAACTCAACCTCAACCTCCGTATTAGTGTATTTCATCATATAGTTGAACAAATCTATAAATCCTTTCTTACTTCTCAATGATTTGATATTTTTCTTCGAGTTCTCTCCTATGTGCCATATACATAGCCTATTGCATAAATTTGGGAACACTTGAGTAATTGCAGCTGTCATGGTAGCAAATTGGTGTTTCATTATAGTTTATGGATGTTTTGCTTCCATAGATCTTTAAAAAGAATTGAAAAGCCACACAAAAGACTCTATTCTATTGTTCAATAATAAAAACCACAACCAAACATCACATTCATGCAATGATGGTTCATACCAACAAATGGACCATAAATCATGTCATATTTCTTAGTGTGATATGTTGTATCATACTATAAGAAATCTCCAAAAAGCTTATAATTTTCTTTCATCTACGAATCTCTCAAAAAAAAATTGTACATTCTTGCATCAATATCAACCTCAAATTTTTTTAAAAAAATCCTATTCATTTGATTATCTTCTTCTAAAAATATCAATCAATGCATTTGAATTGCTACCATTCAAGTTCTTCATATTTTCCAATGCTAAATGATTATAAGCATCCCTAACTAGGAAACCAACAAATGGTGATCCTCTTGATTGGTTCTTTAGCAATCTAATACCATCAGTCATTGGAACTCCACTTTTTTTAAGCTCATTGAGATAAGTAACCTTTTTTTTTTTTTTGTAATTCCTCTATGTGAATGCAGAAGATGAGTTTTGCTTGATGCACATAATTCATGATTGTGCTCCTTATGATGTCTTGTTTAGTCCAATCTCTCTATTCATCAATATGGAACTCTATGTAAGCTTCACAACCAGTTCGAATGTCAAGTTTTGAGCAACACCTATTTCCTTTTGGTATGTTTTCTTTCACGGTAACCTTTGAGCAACAAAATCCTTTCATTGTTAGTCCTTTTTCATATGCTCTATATCTTTGCTTACTATTTTCTTACACCAAAGTCCATTCTAAATGCATAATAATTATATAGATTATAAGTTTCATCATCAAATTTCATAGAGAGTCCCAATAAAATCATTAGCAAAAGAATCAATTTTTGTACAATATTGAATAAACAATTAATATACATATGATTAACATTGTAACTCCAAGTATTGAACATTATTGAAACATATGATGAATATTTCATCACTAACTAATGAACATGAACTTTAATATAAAGACTACAATTCATGAACAAAGTGTTTACAAAAAAATGAATATTTATGTACTAACTAATAAACATTCAACATTATATTATTTAATTATTAAAGACAATAACTAATGAACATGAATATTAATAAAATATGGACACATATATGATATTAAATTAAAAATTATATGAACATCAACGAAATTTGAGTTAAGTATTATTTAATAAAATGATGAACATAAAACATTATATTTGATGATATTATGTTGACAATTAATGAACATTAACTTAGGAAGTAATGAAATCATGATGATATTTAGACAAACAAAAACAATAGACAAACATAAATGAAAATAAGACAATAGATTATACCTAAATTACTAGATGAATCAATACATTCAACGTAAGATTCACCTACTGATATTTTATGTAGATTTATGTTTTTCAAATTATTCTCCATTGATTTACGAACATAACAAAACAACCAAAATGAACAACAATAACGAGATTTTGCAATAGAGAAGAAATCATTGAAATAGTTTTACATCAAAATGAATCAAAATAAAAAAAAAAAAAAAAAAAAGATGTCAAAAGCAACAAAAGAATGTGAAATTTCAAAGCAACAAAAAATAGTAGAAAACAAAGAAATAGAAAAATATTGTTATCTACGAAGTAAGAAAAAAGACCTATTTAGTTATTTTGAAATATTAAACCTCACACATGTTGCCAATAAAAGACAACACCAAAACACAAAATAAAACCACATTTTAGATCTTGAGAATATGATGCTACATAGTACGAAGTCCATGATATAATTTACGAAAGGTACAAATATAAAGTAATTTTTTCTTAAATAGGTGTATATCGAATTAAAAAGTTGGCTAAAAGTGTTACATCATTTTTATAAATATAATGTAACTAAAAATTAACTCAAATTAAAATAATAATTCTAATGGAGTATAGATTCTATGTTAAAAAGGACTAATCGCAAATCCGTGCATAATAAACTTTAAATAAATTTAGTATTTATTTTTATCAAATAATTAGTTAATTAGTTGAATTATTAATTATTATTTATTAAAAATTATTACCAACTAAATAAAATTATAAAATAATTTTTTAAAAATTTATAATTATTTGTAATAAAAAATTATTTATTGATTCATATTTTCAATCTTATGTGACACAATTTTAAGATAAAATTTATTAAATTTGAATAAATAATTCATGATAATCAATCAAATAAATAAAATTAATAGATAATTATAAATTATATATACATATGTGAGATAATAATAATAAAAGATTGTCTATTTATTTATATCTTCAATCTTGTATACACAGTTTGAAGAGAAAATTTATTAAATTTATACAAAGTAATTTCTAACAATATATTAAACTGTTGTTAGCCTTTATATACTCAGAATTTTAAATAATTAATATAATTAATTTAAATATTATTTTTCTATTTAAAATTTTTTACTTTTTAGAATTTTCTAATTTTTATTTAGAAATTTTTTATTACATGATATTAGTTTTCTATTTAAAATTTTTACTATTTAGATTTTTTAATTTTCTATTTAGAAAATATTTTTTACATGGTAATTAATTTTTTAATTTTATTTCAATTTTCTTATGTGACGGCTTTTTAAAAACAATGACACATAACTATATTATATATAATTATTTGACAAATGATAAAAAAAATGTTTAAAAATAAATTCTAAGACTGAAATTAATAATATTTACTAGTTATAAATCCACATATTGGTGTGAAATAATTATTATAATAATTTTTAAATAAATTTAATATCAATTTTTATTAAATAATTAAATAATTAATTATTATTTTAATTACATAATCAATTATATGCTACTAATATTACTTAGTTTTTGTCTAATCCTCACCCAAATCAATGAAGAGCTAAATAGTGGTCTACACCTCCTGTTGGTTGCCTGAAACTAAATGTCAATATTGCTTTTGCGAAACTGAGTGGTATGTGAGGTCTTGGGGCTATGGTGTGCAACAATGAAGATTCTTTAATGATTGCCTTTGCTAGTGAAGAGGAGAGAGTTCCTTCAGTACTCATTAGGGGTGAGCAAAAACAGATCCGAATCAGATCAAAAAATTGATCGAATTGATTTGGTTCGGTTTAGTTTAATTTAGTTTGATTTAATTTTTTGATAAAATATGTTCGATTTGACTTTAATTTAAAAAATTTTTGATTTTTGATTTGGTTTTTTAGATAAAAAAACTAAATAAATCAAAATTATCAATAAATCAAACCAATTTGAATTGAATCGGATTTAAAATACATGTAATTTAGTCAAATCGAATTGAACTACACTAAAATTTTATAGGTTGATCCAATTCGATTTATAGGCACATAAATTTTAGTTTAATCAATTTGATTTATTTGTTTTTTCAAAAAATTCGGTTTGGTTTGATTTTAAATATATAAAATTAAGTTTATTTGATTTTGGTAAAAACCGAACCGAATTAACTGAATTTACTGTTTGCTCACCCCACTCATGGATGAGCTTATGACAATGAGGGAAGAGATGCAAATAGCTTTGGATTGTGGCTTTTCGACAAGTGATTATTGAGTCTGACTCGACAGATGGTGTGGCCCTTTTATAGAAGGGAGAATCTATATCTGAATATGGTCTTATTTTAGTTAATATTCATTCCTTAGTCTATTTCATTCTTCTTGTTTTCTTGCTATTCGAATAACTTGTAATGGTGTTATTTTTTAGTTAGATTCTGTTTGAGACTAGATAATAAGCAGATTTGGTTTAAGGAGGAATCCCAATTGTGAATTCGTTACCTTATATTGGCTAATTTGCCTTGACAATTTGTATGAGTTCTCATTTCTTTTTCCTTGCTTTGATGTATACTATTTTTCCTTCTAAGATTTTTCCCTATAGGTTTTGTTTGGAAGGTTTTTTAATGAGACACTCTTAGCTTAGGCTTCTTTTTCTAATGAAGCTAATATTTCTCTAAAAAAAAGTATAAATTCTATTGAAATTTAAGAAAATTATAAAAATTACTTTAAGTACAGTTCCACTTCACAATACCTAAAAGTTTCCTAAAACTGGTGCAATTAATCCCAATAAGATAGAAACTAAAAGTTCATGTATTTAAAACTTAAATATACAATTAGGATTACTTTACTATCAAGCTTAAAGTTTGGGTATATTCATGTAATTTTGTTAAAATTTAATATTAGATGTTATTAAATATATATTTTTTAAAGTTAGATGATTAAAGGTGAACTTTTACCCATCAGCTATTACTTGTGTCTATTTTTTCAAATACAAATAAAAACAGTTATGCACGTCTATTCAAGTGACAAAAATAATTTTATATTAATTTTTCTTATTGCATTTTTGCAACATTACACCGTGATGTAACTCAAAAAATTGGACGCTTATTCTTGGAACCTTGTGATGCCATGAACCCTTGGACCTACCAAACTGCACATTAGATTCTGGTGAAGAAATGCACATCTAAACCTGTCTTGCTTCTCCAGCAGGAAAGAAAGGAGGTGAGGAAAGAGGGTGGGGAATTAGCTATTCTCATATATTGGGAAAGTGATAATAGAAAAAAAAAAAAAAAAAAAAACTGAATATTTTTATTTTTTTTTTAAGGATCGATCATTTTGTAATTTGACAAGAAAAGTCATAACATTTGTATTTTTATTATAAAATTACTAATTCACTCATTAAATAATTTTTTATCCATATTTTTTAATTTTTTAATACATTCTAATTAGAAGCTTAAATTATTATTTATTTATTTTTATATGTGCAAAATGTATTCTATGTTTTATTTTCTTTATTTATTTATTTTTGCATAGTTCTAGAGAGAGAAAGGCCTAGGCGCCAGAAATCCTAGCCTTACAAAGATTACAATATATTTTTCAGCCCAAATCTTTTTGAAAAGGCTCAAAAGGTAAAGGTATAAATTAATTTTTCTTAAAAGTTAGTTAAACCCAATTTTTGGTTAAAAATAATTAAAATAATTTTTTATTTTTCATTCATAAAAGTATTTTTGAATAAAGAATATTTTTTATATTTTAGATAATCTAAATAAAATAAATAAATAAACAAAAAACTCTTATAATCTCCTTCACAAAAATTTATAACCATTATAAATCTATCATATTATGACGAGTCACATGACTCCACTTAAATTTTTAAAAACTTTATATATATATATATATATATATATATATATATATATATATGTGTGTGTGTGTGTGTGTGTGTGTGTGTGTGTGTTTGTGTGTGAGAGAGAGAGAGAGAGAGAGAGATTTCTTTTTCTTTTTTTTGTTAGTATTGGGATGAAGGATTATATTAGTGATATTTAAATTTTGACGTGCACTACTATATATTTCTGATCTTAGAAATTATATTATATAATTTTTTATTATATATCAAATAATTATTTTATTTTATTAATTTTAAAAGTAACGCATCATTTTTATAAATGTTATGTAACTAAAAATCAATTGAAATTAAAATAATAATTCTAATACAGTATAGATTCTATATTGAAAAAGATTAGTCATAAAGTTGCTTATTGGGCAAAATGATTGCAAAAATAAATTTGGTAATTATTTTTATTTAACAATTAGTTAATTAATTGAATGATTAGTTGTTATTTTATTAATTATTATCAAGTAAATAAAATAATAAAATAAGTTTTTAAAATTTATAATTATATATGAAAGTAGTTGCAATAAAATATTATCTATTAATTTATATATTCAATCTTCCGTAACACAATTTCAAGATAAATTTTATTAAAATTTGAATAAAGTAATGTTTTGTAATCAATCAAATAAAAAAAATTAATAGATAATTATAAATTATCTATACATATCTGAGATAATTATAATAAAAAATCATCTATTGATATATAATTTTAATTTTATGTAG
The DNA here is from genome assembly GCA_949677035.1 of Omphalea diandra. Classification (NCBI taxonomy): domain Eukaryota; kingdom Viridiplantae; phylum Streptophyta; class Magnoliopsida; order Malpighiales; family Euphorbiaceae; genus Omphalea; species Omphalea diandra. The sequence continues at coordinate 20,427 of CATIWR010371463.1, forward strand.
CATAGTTTTAAGAAAAAATTTGTTAAATTTGAATAAAATAATTTTTGATAACTTATTATACTGTTGTTAGCCCTTATATACTCAGAATTTTAAATAATTATTGAAATTAATTTAAATTTCAGTTTTCTATTTAAAATTTTTTACTTTTTCGATTTTTTAATTTCTATTCAGAAATTTTTTATTATATTTTATTAGTTTTCTATTTAGATTTTTTATTTTCTATTTACAAAATTATTTTATATGCCAATTGATTTTTAAAAAATAGCAAGCAATTATTTACAATTATTTAAAAAATAGCAACAATATGTACTATATTACATACAATTATTTAAAAAATAGTAAGTAATTATTCAAAACTAATTTTAAGACTAGAATTAATAATATATACTAGTCACAAATTCATGTGTTGGGCAAAATAATTATCATAATAATCTTTATATAAATCTAATATATTTTTATTAAATAAATAATTATTATTCTATAAAAATTATTGTTAAGTAAATAAAATAATAAAATAAAATAAATTTCTTAGAATTTGTAATTATATACAAAATTAGTTATAATAAAAAATTATTTATTGATTCATATGTTCAATCTAATGTGACACAATTTCAAGAGAAAATTTAGCAAATTTAAATAAATTTTTTTTTATAATCAATAATATTAAGTATTTTATAATTAAACATAAAATTAATAAAATAACTATATAAATTATATATACATATATGTGAAATAATTCTATCAAAAGATTGTTTATTGATTCGTACATTCAATTTTGTGTAACATAGTTTTTAGAAAAAATTTATTAAAATTGAATAAAGTAATTTTTGTCAATCTATTATATTATCACTAGCTCTTCTATACTCAAAACTTTAAACAATTAATGGAATTAATAAATCTTAGTTTCATGTTTAGAATATTTACTTTTCTTAACTTCTTACTTAGAATTTTACTGTTTGGATTTTTAATTTTCTATTTAGTTGTTTATATGGTTATTATCTTTTTAATTTTACATTTAGGATTTTAAATGTCACAATTTCCTATAATGTAACATAAAATAATAATATATAGTTATATTATATATAATTTTTTGACAAATGACAGTTGTTAGTTCTTATATACTTAGAGTTTTGAATAATTAGTAGAATTAATTTAAATTTTAGTTTTACTTTTTCCTAACTTTCTATTAAGAATTTTTATTGTTTTTTTTTTAATTTTCTATTTAGAATATTTTTTATATAACAATTAATTTTTTAATTTTATATTTAATATTTTTTAATATGGTAATTTTCTATAATATAATATAAAACAATGACATGTGACTATATTATATACAATTGTTTGATAAATGACAAATAATTATTTAAAATTAATTTTGAGACTAGAATTAATAATATATATTGATTAATTACTTTTTTAAATAGGAAAAACTATTTCATAGTTAATTATTGTGCAAAATTCTAAGATAACATAGATTTTTTAATTAAAATTATAATAAAAATTTATGATCATAATACACACAACCTGCGAATTAACAACTAATCATAAATCTTTCTAATTGTGTCCTAATGAAATTTATAAAGAAAACTCACTTAAACTTTCCTGATTTGAAAAAACGTACTCAAATTATTGTAAAATCATATAAATTTTTATACATTTTTCAATGATAACACCATTGAAATTTATAAGTTAATTTTTGAAAATTACTCCCACACTATTTTATTCAATTTTAATTTGAAATTCATTTCATTTATAAATAAATTTTTTATAAAATATATTTTTATATTTGTATAGTACAAATAAAAATATAATTTATTTCAAATAAATGAATTTTGTATTTAATTTAAATGTAAAATTTAATAAAAATATTTATTTTTATAAAAATATCTTTAAATTTTATAAAAATAAAAATATAAAAAAGAGGAGAGAGAGAATAGACATGAAAAAAGAAGAGAGAGAAAGAAGGAAAAAAGAACGAAAAATATAAGGGTCATAGTGAAAAAAAAAAAAAAAACTTCACAATTTTAACATTTATTTGAAATTATATCAAATTTGATAAAATTGATTTTTTTTATAATCAATTTCAAGTATTTAATAAACTAGAATTTCAAATGGATTCTTATGTACACCGAGCACAAAAATATAAAAAAATTTTGGCTTTGTCAGAGTCTCCATTCATACTCTCACCATCACTGACACGACCCCTTTATAGCCGTGGCCTCATCATATCCGTTCCCCCCATCCCTTCATTCCTATCCACTGATATAATAATCCAACCCCTTTATAGCCGTGGCCTCATCATATCCATTTCCCCCCATCCCTTCATTCCTATCAACTGATATAATAATCCAACGCGGTGGCTAGCTTTTGATTTGACGATCTTAAGATGGATTTTTGTGACTGTTTTACACTTTGATTTTGTTCTATTTTCGTTGAGCATATAGTCTTTTTGCCTTTTTCTAATTTTTAAAGATTCTTGCTCTGTTTTTTTTTTTTTTTTTTTTTTTTTTTTGAGATTTTGATTATGGAATTTGTTTTAACGTTGTTCTTGATTTTCTGTTGTTTCAAATTTTTTTGAACTTTGAAAATATTAGAATTATTTTTTTTTAATCATAGTTTTCAGATAGAAGAATTTTTTTTAATTGAAAATTGGTTTGATTGACGCTTGATTTAAAATGTGAGATCTGGAATCACCAAAAAAGAAAAAAAAAAACATTTTGGCCCTCTTTGGCCTTTTTAGAAACGTCAAGGTTCTGTTGGAATTATTCTTTCGTTTTATGAAAAGCTACTCCCAGCAGTTCAGTTCAACTGAAAATATTTCATATCCCTTAAATGGAAACGGGATAGTGAACAAATCAATTAACTGATCAAAATAATTGTCAACAGCAAAACCGTGCAATGATGCATGAAATCATCTTTTTCCCAGACTTCCAAAATATGCATATAGTCTTTTTTCTTTAAACATAATTCATATCAGAAGCAAATCAAATTAATCAGGTCTTCAAGGCTACTACAAAATTAAGGCTTATTCATTGACAACTAAACAATGTCTACTTGCACAAATTAACTGATTTACCACATTATGAATGTCGTCTTAAACTTGTGACTTGGAGAACACTTGATCAGATGTCTTGCTCACATTTTCTTGTTCAACTTTCACACTCGATTCATCAATTTGCATTGGGCCCGTGTCTAATCTCTGGAATCACAAAAGCTCGTGTTAAAAATCTTTCTTCGGAGTGGTTGTGCTAATGTATTGCGTTTATATCCTATGTGAGCACTTTCATGAATTCAGTTTGTGCATGTTTATATGTGAAAACTTACCTTGGCACGCACAGACTCATCTGCTGCCGTCTCAAAGCCTCTTGGGTTCTCAGCAATTCCTTTCTGACTCTCCTGAAGTAAACAGGACTAAGAATTATTGCAGCAAAAAGAAACTAACAGGAACAATGCGATTGTAGTTCATAAATCCCAGTTATCTAATATTTTACTACATAGAGATGCAAAAGGCATTCTAAAAATCTTATTCGTGTTCAATTAACAATGTCAGACATCTAAACCATCATTAATTGAGAAATGAGGTGCCATCAATGAGTCTAGACATAAACATCAGTCAACCAAGCAAAAGATTGGAGAATTGGTAAAGCAGATGAAAGAATCAGTAAGGGATATATGCATTTTTACATATTATTAGGTATTTTAAGGTTTTGCACAGCCAAGTTTGAACATAATAGGGTTTTTTCCTAACAGTGGAGAAGAGGGATTAGTCTGGACTCGAATAAGTTAATCGAGCTGAGTCAAGTAGATACGGTGTAAAGCTTGTACTTCACTTGATTACAAAACCATAAAGCAAAATATTATCTATATGCCTAAATCTTAATGTTAGAACATTGAGGAGAGCAAGAGATGAGTTGAAATTTCTGAGGACAATAACAATCAAAGAATAGCATACCAGATCTTTCGACTCGGCCTCAACTAGTTCTCCCTTCACTCTGCTTGGTAACGGTTTGCTGCAAAAAAATACATTAGAAAACAGCAGACATTTTTAAGGTGGATTTTTTTTTCCCAGGGTAGACAGAAACTAGAGAGCAAAATAACACACCGTTCATCATCAACATCCATGTCAGAATCTGGATCCCATCTCTCATCTCCATCATCCAGATCTTCATCTGCCTGAATGTTTTCAATCAACCACAAGGAAGAAATTTCATTACAAATAAGCAGCGATAAGCAAGAAACCAGAGCCAACAAAACCGAGTCATACTGGAATAGAAGTGAAACTATAAGTATATGATTGGGTATAATGTGATGGAAAACAATGAAATAAATTTCATATTTATCAGCACAATACATCTTAGTTCCATTATATTTCACCACACTCTATAAAAATGTTCTAGAGTTGTATTCTGTGAACAAATACAGGCAAATGCTATCATTTCTGCATTCTTGTGGTTGCTTATAATCGCCCATTTTTGCCAGAGAACAGATAGATGGAAAATAAAATTTCATGCTTATGAAAAGCACTATACCCCTAAACTTAAATTTGGTGGATAAAGGAGTTTGAAAAAAAAAAAAATTCAGACTCAGGCAATAAGAAACGCTGCTCAGCTTTTCAATAGATAAACTTTCTAAATATTGTGCATGCAATGCGTCAACAACAAAAAGTATATTATATCCTCCAATAAATAAAACATAGATATTCTACTCATGCAAGAGTGAATATAGAATGCAATTAAATCTGACAGACAGAAAAACAAATAGCTAGAAAGTGCTACAAATTACAAAAGAAAAAGGAAGAAAGTGTACATACCTCTGGAAGATCAGTATTCGGTTCTCTTTCCTGAAATGGGACACTAGGTGCATGCTGAAGCTTTGAGAGATTATCAAGAAGCTTATACCGAATTTCTTCGAGTAACTGACGTGAATTCTTATTTTCCATGTTACTAGGAGCAACATGGAGAGTGTAGTCTGGACCAAAGTATTCATAATACTCATGCTGTGGCATCTTGTCATCAACTTCCATTCCAAGAGCAACGCCTGTCTGCATCACATAAAACATATTAACAAAAACATAATCATTAAAAAACAAATCACTAAAATGCTATCATTTCAAATGCCATATACAAGATGTTCAAGAAAGTTCTATCCCTTTTGTGACAAAGAATTAGTTTCTAAGAAGAAAAATATACCTCATAGCACCAGCACCGGGCAACATTGCGGATGGTATAACCACCACCACCCAACAGCAACAACGGCACATTGAATGATCTCATAAATTTTACACACTCTGCATGACCCTTGATTGAAAGATTAAAGCATCCTAATCTATCCCCAGAGAGTGAGTCAGCACCACATTGAAGAACCACAGCACCAGGCTTAAAAACTTCCATTACTTTTCCAATTATTGGCTTAAATAGGTAATGATAGCTCTCATCATCAATTCCATCATCCAATGGAACATTAAGGGAGTAGTATTTCCCTTTTGCATATCCAATATCACGTACATCCCCTGTACCTGGAAAATAATCTCCAAATTTATGAAATGAAACAGTCATGACTCTATCAGTTGTATAAAACGCCTCCTCCACGCCATCACCATGGTGAATGTCAATATCCACATATAGAACACGCTGCAAGACAGAAAAAGGAAACATTAAAGAGTAGAATTCATATTAAGTAGTCTAAGACTGATCTTACTCTTCCCACCCCACTCCCCACACCCCAAAACCAAAAGGTCCCCCTTTTCCAAAAAAAAAAAAAAAAAGGTGGGGTGAGGGGATGAACGATTTGATAACTTTGATCCATAACTACAGTCTAAATAAGGGAAAAACAAAGGTTTCTTTTGAGTTGGATTAGGACGCATGTTATAGAACATTGAGAGAGTTCCACTGACTCTGTCAAAATGGAATCCCATTACAGCATAAATGCCACGGTTCTTCAATTTAGAAATGTGCAAATATCTAATTTGGTATCACATACATTTTCAAATCTATGAATGAAAATTGAATCAATTGGTCATGATGTTACACATGACTGTGATATGCAAAGACAAACAAAAGGATAATTTCTGATAGAAAAGATCTTGAAAGTTGACTGTCTCAACAAGACGTTATATGGTAATGGCTGGATGCCAGCTTAAGTAGCTGGAATGCTGATATCAACAGGACTGGCTGCGGTTTTGGCAAGGAAAGCAACAATTAGGAATGTGCATTAGTTGGTATTCTGATCTTAAAGACAAACTACTAATTTTCCTCATGTTTTTCATCTACCCACATTGTGTTTGGGCATTGAATAAACTATAGAAATGAACAGTGCGCTAGATTTTCCTTATTGAAAAATTCTAATTTTAACAATACTTTCAACTTTGACCGGCTTCTAGTTCTGGTGCCATGTACCACTCTAATGGGTAGACAACTTTTTTAATACCACCCTAAACATTAGAATTCTTTTCTTTTCTTGTGTGCACGTGTGTGTGTAAAATCAAAGGCCTTAACATCAACCGTTGGCATACTTTTACAATGCAATACTATTTAATGGCTCCAGCCTTAGTTTTAAGTGTAGGACAAGCATACGTGACTGTCTACAGTCCCGAACTAACCTATCTGTAGATCATTAACATGATTTAAAATACTAAAATGTTGTAGCTATGGTACAGTCCTCATACAATATATAAAATATGTTTAGAGGGTAAGGAGATGGAAGCAATGATGGGCTTCAAATTACTTGCAAAGCTATAGCATAGATGACCAACGATCACCAAGAAACAAGGAAAATAAGAACAAAAGAAATGAAACCATCATCAGCAGCCTAAAATTACTGGAGAAAATAAATTCCAATTCTCATACTCATGAAAGTGTTTCAATAATGAAATCTTACTTTGGGTGAATAACAAGCCCCGAGATTGAAAAACTATCTTCACCACATGTGATTTACAGAGAAAAATCAAATCATCAGAGCTTACGATGTTATCCATAGCTATACAACAGATTAAACCTGGAGATGGTGAAATGGTCTACTCTAACAAGATCAGTTGGACTATCTCCATTCAGTTATAATCATGACAAAGACATTTTAAGTATGACCCATGTCCTTTGATTGTCATTATCATTTGGCCTGTGATAATGACAATAATATCAACATTGTGGAGACCTGAAAAGGAATAATGTGCATAGCAAGAATAATAACAACAGTATCCTGGCGTAGTCAATATGACCTAAAGAAATATAAAAAATGAATTGTCACTGCCCGCAGACTGCAATTCATTGCAATAGATACTTGGTAATCAAATGAAGGTTATGCTAAAATATATGACAGAAGGAGCTCATGAATATTGATTGCAACTATGAGGAATTCACATGTTTATGAAGATTTGAAAAATCCAAGCATATCATGAATAACATATAAATGCAATCAAAATATGTTTAAAAAAATTATTAAAAGATTTATGTTTGCTTAGAAAAAGAGAGGGACACACAGACTAGAGTAGAAGACAAACCTCATGCTGTTTAAGAAGCTCCAAGATTGCAAGGACAATGTCATTGACATAGCAAAAGCCAGAGGCTTCACACTTCTTGGCATGATGGAGACCACCGGCCCAATTGATAGCAATGTCACAAAGACCATGGTTTAACTTGACAGCACCACCAACAGAGCCACCAGCATAGGTCTGGCAGAATGAATATAGGCCATCAAAGACTGGGCAATCTTCACCAACATTAAAGCGCTTGAGTTGCCTGAGCTGGTCCTGCTGCGTTTCAGGGGTGATACTGCGGAGGAATGCCACATAATCATCGGCATGGAATCGGCAAAGATCTCTATCTCTAGCTGGAAAGGGTTTGTGAACCTGCATATGCTGAAGCAAACCGTAGTGGGCAAGAAGAGCATGGGTCATTCGAATACGATGGGGCTTCATCGGATGTCCTTGCCCATAATAGTAATTGCCCACTTCTGGATCATAAAAATAGCAAACTTTTCTCTTCACCCCATCAGGACCTGAAGGCAGAGAATTCCCTCCTGTCTCCATTATTTTTGTTCCTTTGGTTTAAAATTATATTATCAGTATTTAATTTGAAGTCACCACCGCTATACAGCTGCATTTTGGACAAAGTAAAAACAACCCTAGTTCGTGAGATTTACATACATGCTTTCCGTTTAAACAAGGAACAAGAAGACATACACGTAGCTTGAAAATCCAGGATAAAGCAAGCAAAACATGGACATTAAGATACTATTCGATTCGAGAAGAAATACAAGGTAAACGATCGCATAGAAAAAACAAAGAAACAAACAAAGTTTGATGCTTTAATGCCCTCCCCATATGATCGAAAAAAGAAAGAGCGTTAAAAAGCAATCAAAACCCACATCAGAGGATACAAAACTATACCTCTATCGAACGGAAAGCTCTTCTCTTTTTGCAGCTGCTTCTTCTACTTCGACTTCCGATTACTTCTATGAACATGTGAATAAAAATGCCTTCGCTTGTCGCTTAATAATTTCTAGAGCCGCGTACCAGCTTCAGAATTTGGATCTACTATTTCAACTTACTTTTGGGATTCGATAGCACGAAAGCCGGAAAACAGAGATGTCTGAGCCCAAAGGAGATACTGGCCCAATTGAGGATTTCTTATTATGCACGGATTTTTTTTCTAACCAATATTTTAGAAATACAAAATTTAAAAATATTATTGGACTAGATTATTCAAACCTAAGTCAATACTCTCTTTTGATTTTTGACAATATAGATTAAAAGGTTATAATGTCAATTTTTAAGTGTTGTTCTTGCATATATTAAGATAGAATTTCATTGAAAATTGAATAAAAGTTATTATAAGCAAAAAAACTTAAAGTACGAAAATCTGTCTTTGAAATTAGCAACCGCGAATTTTGAAAATGTTGCTGAGATTCAAAAGTCATGATCACAAATTTTAGTAGTGACTGCGAATTTTGAAAAGTGTCATTGAGATTCAAAAGTTGTGACTGCAAATTTCGGTAGTGACCGCGAATTGGCGAAACTACATCTCTATTTTAAGCAAACGATTTCACGGTGACCATCATGTCTAAAGAAAGAAAATAGTGACCGTGAATTTGAGTATCAACCGCGAATCTTGAAATCCCTTAGAAAGATCCAACAACTAATTTTTGAAAAGACTAATGATTTTATGCCACGTGAACTAGTAGCTAGACATAGTCCAAAAATAGTGACTACGAATTTCAAACTCAACTGCAAATTTCGTCTAACAAGCACTTCAATGCAAGATATGTATAACACAACTTGGAGATTTATACATAGTTTGTTAATAACGTCTCTTTGGTGGTTATTGTCTATAAATACCGACCAAATGGACTTGAACGTAAGAGGCTAAACATTGATTGAGCCAAAGCTCTTGCAAAGTTAATTCCCACAACTTTAATTTTTTATTTCTTTATACATAGTTTGGTGTGAGCTTTAAACACCTTGGGTTTGGGTTTGAGAGTGAGCTTTTAAAAACTCTTGTATAAGTTGAAAAGTGAGCCTTAGAAAACTTTTGGGTTTGGGTTTGAGAGTGAGCCTTTATATAGAAAACTCTTATTTAGGTTTGAGAGTGAGCCTTTGAAAACTCTTGTATAAGTTAGAGAGTGAGTCTTAGAAAACTCTTGATAGGTTTGAGTGTTAACCTTAGGAAAACACTTGTAAGATTTGGTGTGAGCCTAAAACACTAGATTGAGTGTTTAACCTTGAAAAAATACTTGTAAAGTTTGGTGTGAGTCTAAACACTAAATTAAGTTTGAGTTTGTAAAATACTAGTAATTGAGTGAAACACCCAATTGGTGAATGAGGAGTAGATGTAGGGTTGGTTATTACTTGAACCACTATAACACTCTTGTGATCATTTTTCTTCTACTCCTTTCTTTAATCTTTTAATTATGTGTGCTTCCTCCAAAGTTCAAATTTGCCACAAATTCAACCCCCCCTTTTTGGTGCAATAGGGCTGAAAAATATAAATTTCATAATTTTTATAACAATTTAATTAAAAACTAAATATTAATAATAAAATTAAATTACAATAAAAATAAAATAAAATATGTAAATGACAATAAATATGTTAAAATCATATTAAAAAGTCAAAATACAATTTATAACTTGACTTGTAAAAATTTCTTATAAATATGTATGCGTTGGTATATATTTACTCATATAAATAAATCATCATATCTAAAACAAGTCAAACATATAATTTATGTATTTACTCATATAAATAAATCATTATATTTATATAGGTCAATCATATAATTTGCTTCTAGACTTTTTTACAAAAGATCATCTTGATACCTTAGTTTAATATTTAATATTTTTTTAATTCAACAAACTATTGTAATTTTGTTTATAAACAAACCAAATATGAATTATTGATATCAACAAATGCATATAATGCATTATAATGTATGTGCGTAGTAAAACAATACTAAATTTTTATTAACATATATTTTAGTTAAAGTTTTTTTTTTTGTTGGTCAATTGATGAGCATAAAACAATTCAAAAGTGACACAAATTAGGTGCTCATGAAAACTTTTTTAGAAGTTTCTTTACTTTATTTGTAGTTGAATTGATGCAAACAACCACGAGAAGTTAGTGAAAAATCCACTTCAACTTCAAAGCTCAATCACAAGGGGAAGGCTAAAGAAGTTTAAGGAAAGCATTCATGCAACAAGGAGTTACATTTGGATTAGTCCAAGAAGAGCAAAAGATGCATGAAGCTTAATTAAAAGATGATGAGAGCTTAAACTCTTCAAATGGAGTACTTAACTTAATACAATAGAGCCCAACTTTTGGAGAGCACCAAAGTTCAATCTAATTCTACCAAGGCATGTAAAAAGAAGCCCAACGTGTGTAACAAGAGGCCTAAGTCATGTAAGCATGCCCAAACTCAAAGATTCTTGCAAGATATCCTACTATTAGAATTTCCTCATTAGGCTGAATCCTTTTTCCTTTTCTATTTAGGATTAGTGTTTTTTTAGTTAGGAAAATATTTTGGCCTAATCTTGTTGATCAATCATAATGTTTCTTTAATTTTCCTATTTAGCTTACGATTGTCTTTTCCTTTTTGAATTAGGAAAACTTGAAATCTGTTAGGGGATATAAACCAAATCTAATTAAGTTTTGGATTAAACATTGTAAGACTATAAATAGTTCTCATATTCTGATAAGAGGCATTCATTCAATCAATATTATTATTGTTAGCAATTTTGCTTGTGAGATTAAATTCTCTTCTTGAGTTCTTGAGTGGACTTTGTGAGATTGTTAAGTGAATGCTTAATAATTTCACAAACTTGTTAATTCTGATCTTAAATTGGGTCGGTTGATTTAGACTCTGAGTTAACACAACTTTCAATCTTTATAACTTAGGTTGCTAGAAACAAGTTTTCTAGAGGTCTAGTTGGGATTTGAATATCAAAACTCTAATGCTTAGTTTGATAGATCTGGGCAACTATCCTCAAGCATGCGGGTAAAGAATCTAATCCAACATTGTTCGTATCATTTGGTATCAAAGATAAGGCTTCAAATCAAGTAAGTTATCTCCAAAATTCATTATTCTTTGTGTTCTTGTTATTTTTGCATCTTTCATAGGGCTATAATTCTGTTTGTTTTTGTTTTATCTTGTTCCAATATATTTTCTTTATTTTTCTCCCATCAAATTAGCTTTTCTTATCATATTTAATGATTCTTTTGTGATAGAATTCAATTCTGGTTTGTTTGCATCAATAAAATCATAAAAAACTCCTAAATTGCAAATTAGCACTCTATCATTGTTCAATTCGGTTGTTCTTGTTCCAGTGTGTCTAATCACTTTGTTGATGTTTCTTGAGTGTCTAGGGCTGAACTACATCATTCAAATTCAAGAGGAATGTGAAATTATGAATTTGCCCCTAATCTTACTTCATTTGGCTTCTACTTGATTTTGCATGGTTTTTGAGTTATTTTTATAATTCTTTCAATTTCAGTTTGTTTTAGCTTCCAAGGTCAAAAGAAAAAAAAAAGAAAGAAAAGATTTGAAAAAAATAATGTAAAAAAAAAAAAAGGAAAGAAAAGCAAATTAAGAAAGAAGAGATGCTATAAATTGCATAAGAACTTATTTTATACCAAAAGTAGCCAATTCAATTCTTTGATTTTCAGCGTAGGCTTCATTTTCCATCAATTTTGAGTTCAAAACACCATCTTACAACTTTTAAATTCTTTTTTATCTTTAAATTCAGTTCTTTTGAAATTTATTTTTGCAACTAATTATGTTATTTTCAAATCCTTTATTTTCTAAATGTTAAAGATTAGTTTTTACTTGTTTGTGTTTGGTCTAAGCTTAATTTGACATAAAGTAACCTTAGTCCTCAAAGAACTTGAGAGGAGTGTCATCATTTTACGTGTAAACACATGAGGGAGTGTTGTGAGGATTTTATTTGTTTTCTTGCTTCTTCTTATACAATGGCAGGTTTGGAAAAGATAGCAAGAGATGAATTTATGTGGTCCATGAAAGGCATGTTAGATTGAATGAAATAGTTGACGGATAATCTTTCAAATTTGAACCATAAAATGAGCCAAGCTTGCAATAACAACTACAAGCCAAAAATGACAAAATTCTATGGAAAAAGTGGTCTTGAAGAGTACCTAGCATAGGAAAAGAAGGTGGAGTTTGAGTTTGAATGCTACAACTATTTCGAAGAAACCAAGGTAATAATTGTTATTGATAGTGTTAAAGGTAAAACATGGAAGTGGTGGGATCAAGTACAATCAACCGAAAGGTATTATGGAAAAGACCTTATTTCCACTTGGAAAGAAGTGAAGCTAGTTATGGGAAATCAATTCAGAATAAAAAAAGACTTGTTCAATTCTAAAGGCAATAAAGAATGGTACCAAAAGTAAGAGGTAGGCATGAGGCGAGCTAAAAAGAAACATCAAAAGTTTACCATTCATTGTGAAATTCTTATTTCTAAAGATACAATGGACATTCAAACTTCTTCTTTTCATGATGATATAAGTATTAAAGACCAAGATTTTGAAAATGATTGCATAAATAAAGAGGTTGTGATTGTACTAGAGAATGATGACATACTAGTTTACATAATGATAAGACATCACCATTAGAAGTTTGTTCCAATGTTCAAATTGTAAATCTCATATATGGTGATGTACTTGTTGACGAGCTAAAAGAAAAAGACATAAAAAGAGAGAGAGGTCATGCACATGAGAGTGAAAAAGAAAAAACTCTTGCATAACAAAAGGAGAGTTGTGTGAAAACACTAGAGAGGTGTGAGCTTATAGTGGTAAAAGGAGAGGTTAGAAAGGATGCACCAAACCCAAGTGATGTGCATGCAAAAGGAGAGGGTGTGCATAAGAAAGCCCTTATATTAAAAGAAAGTGGTGAGATTGAAACCAATTCTTCTAAGACCACAACTATGTTTTTGTTCAAAGGGATGTATTACACCACTAAAGAAATTTACAATCTTTTGTATAGTGCTTGTGTGTCTCTTTTGCAAGGTTATGAAGAATGGTTTTCAATGGAGGAGTCTAGCAAAGAAGCCAACTTAACTCTTAATACTTTTGATGATGGTACTATAATGAAGAGTGAGGTTGCAAATTTGTGTAAAAGAGAGTTTTCTAATTCTTGTTTAGATGTTTGTGCTTGTTTTATGTGTTATAGGTGTAGTTCTTTTTGTTTTAAGTATTGTTTTTGTGTTTCTAATTTGTTTTCTTCTTTAAATACTTGTTTATGCATTTTAAAGGATTTCTTTTGTTCTAAGCATTTTTCTCCTTCTCTTAGCATTTCTTCTTCTTCAAATTCTTTTTCATGTTTTTCTTCTTATTTTCAACATGATAGTTCTTCTTATTCATGTTTTCATGTTTTTAATCCTTTTTGTTTTAGTGATAAACATTTTTCTTCATGGTTTTATGTTTCAAATAACTCTTTTTAAACGTTTGTTTCCTTTTAAATTCTATTTTAACTTGTTTTCTTTTAATTCTAGGAGTGTGACTTCTTATAATTCTTGTTTTTACAAGTCTTCTTTTCATTCTAGAAGTGTGTTCTTTTTAAAAGACCTTAGTTCTTATTTTTTAAAAGACCTTAGTTCTTATTTTTCAAAAGTTTGCCTTTCTAAATGTACTTCTTCTTGTTTTAATGTTTATAAACCATTGTTTGATTCTTCTTTCTATTTTAGATGTTGGTTAGGAAGAAAGTTTTCTTTTGATTCCAAATATTCTTATGTTTCATGTTCTTATTTGATTTCTAAATCTTCTTTTGATAAACCTAGAACTTCTAGTGCTTTTATGTTAAAGAAAATTGATACTTTAGTATTTCTCCATACTAGATGAAAAACGTGTACTAAGGTTTCTTATAGATGTTTGATTTTGATTCAAAATCTTTTTACTAGATTTTTGCTAGATTTTGCGTATACTAGCCCAATTATAGGTGGTTTCATGCATGTTGTATTCGATCTGGGTAGAAAGACTTACAATTTGTATAGTAAGTTTAATTAAGATTCTTTTTATTAGCTCTTATATTTGATTTTTGCTTTCTTACATGTCTAGATTTGAGGATGAATCCTCTTGAAGAATGAGGGAATGATGCAAATAGTCAAGGCAAATTAGTAAAAGATCCACTTCAACTTCAAGGCCCAATCACCAGGGGAAGGCTAAATAAGTTGAAGGAAAGCATTCATGCAACAAAGAGTTACATTTGGATTAGCCCAAAAAGAGTAAAAGATGCATGAAGCCCAATTAAAAGATGATGAGAGATTAAACTTTTCAAATAGAACACTTAACTTAATATAATGGAACCCAACTTTTGAAGAGCACCAAAGCTCAATCTAATTCTACCAAGACATGTAAAAAGAAGCCTAAGGTGTGTAACAAGAGGTCCAAGTAGTGTAAGCATAGAAATAAGGCCCAAAGTCAAAGATTCTTGTAAGATATCCTTAGTTGGCAACGTTTCCTAATACCATTAGGATTTTCTCATTAGGTTGAATCCTTTTTCCTTTTCTATTTAAGATTAGTTATTCTTTAGTTAGGAAAATATCTTGATCTAATCTTGTTGATCAATCATAATGTTTCTTTAGTTTTCCTATTTAGCTTAGGATTGTCTTTTCCTTTTTGAATTAGGAAAACTTGAAATATGTTAGGGAATGTAAACCAAATCCAATTAGGTTTTAGATTAAGCATTGTAAGGCTATAAATAGGATTCATATTCTGCCAAGAGGCATTCATTCAATCAATATTATTATTGTTAGCAATTTTGCTTGTGAGACTAAATTCTCTTCTTGAGTTTTTGAGTGGACTTGGTGAAATTGTTGAGTGAAGGCTTAATAATTTCATAAACTTATTAATTCTTATCTTAAATTGGCTTGGTTGATTTAGAGTTTGAGTTAACACAACTTTGAATCTTTATAATTTAGGTTGCTAGAAACAAGTTTTCTAGAGGTCTAGTTGGGATTTGAAGATCAAAACTCTAATACTTAGTTTGATAGATCTGGGCAACTATCCTCAAGCATAAAGATAAGGAATGTAATCCAACCTTGTTCGTATAAGGAATGATCAGACTCAATTCTCTTTCTCTCAAATAAAAATAAGAAGTATAGAAAGAAAAGAAAAAAGATAAAGACACACAACATTAATAGTGGTTTGACAATGTGCTAACATTCACTCTCTAAATAACCATTTAGGCTTTTACAAATTTAAGAATAATTTTTTATTAGTGCAGAAATAATCTCTCTTTTTATAGAATAAAAAAAACTTTTATAATAATCTATTTTTATGAACCCAAGATATTAAAATCTATTATTGCACGCTAAATATCAACTTAATTTATCCTTAAATTTTAAACCTCTCATCTAAGTAAATGTATAATTAGTCTTCAAAATAGCTTATTTTCAAAAATATAATATTTATTCACAAAGCTAATATTTTCCACAACATAAAGAAAACTCTTTTAGCCCTACTTCTCAAATAAATTCTTTGGCATTTTAAAATGTTAATTAAGATTTATTTATATAGGTAAGAGTCAAATCTAGTTGTTATACCCTTTAAAATAACTCGAAAACACTATTTTGAAAAATTAATAACTACTGGGTTGAATAGATAGTTCACCATATTGAATGAGCCATTCATCAACATTTTTTATGCTTTTTTCTTTGTTCAGGTCACTCAAACTGCTTACTTGGTGGATGAGTTGTTCATTTAGGCTATTCACCTCGCTAAACAAGTTGTTCATCTTGTTACTCTAACTGTTCATTTGTTGAATTAGTGATTCACCTAGATTGTTTATTTCACCTCATAACCATTCAAACATTCTGTTTGAATTTCTTTAAATTTGTTCATGTTGAATAAATCCATATAAAATGGGAAAATAGGGCGATTCTATTTTCTTGAACAACCTATTCCACTTTTTAAACAAACCATTCGATTGGCTCTAATTCCTTGACTTGAATGGCTTTTACAATGAATAGGGTGTTTCACTTTTGAATGGACCATCTATTATTTTTTGTCTTTAATCTTTAACTTTAACACTTCATCATTCTTAATTTTCCTTCTAAAGCTCCTTTGGCTCATCTTTTCTTTTCTTTTTATCTTCACCTTTTTCTTATATGGCTCTTTTACTATCTTCTTGACTTATACTTAAGGAGCTTCATGCCTTCCAATATTACTTGGTTGTTTTGCATGGTTCTTTTTTACTTTCCTTTGATGAGTATTTTCAAAATATTATTCTTGATATACTTGGACCTCTGCTTTTCTTTTTTCAAGACTCCTTCAATATGCTTCCTTGCTTTATTAGTCTTGAAAGTTTTAAATTTTCAAATGAAATATAAGTTTTGATTAAAAAAACTTAAAAATAAGATTAGAACTTTTCAAAATTTTATTATCCTTCAAATATTATTTATATATATGATTAAGGCAATGCCTTATCACGCCCTTGAGGTCACACGGTCAATAATCTCTCATTTTTTTGAATGATTTGTGATAAGATTAAGAGTAATAAAATAATAAATCGCATAAAAAATAACTTTATCAAATATTAAAATTTATTTCCTTTTTTCATCATGGTAAAATAATATTCAAAATCAAAATTCAAAGCTTTCAAAATATCAAAGCAAACAAAAGGATAAGAGCGAGGTTTTAGATACCACAAAGGATATTCTTCCCCCTCCCCTCCCCCTTTAAAGAAGTAATCTTTCAAGCATACTTCCATTCTAGACACCAATTTAAAAGATATATCTCCCTTTAAAACTACATATAAGGCTTCTCCCATTGAAATTAATACCAAGCCATATATATTAATGTAAAATTAATTAAGCACAACCTTAGAGCCACACAAAAAATATTGTACCATCTTTGAGATGTTGTACATGCAAAAAGATAATTGATCAAATAAAGTATGCATAAGTGACTTTCTTTTAATATATGCACATATGTAAATATACCAAATTAAGAGCATAAAGGATAAGTGATACATTATAAGTTTGATCCTAATTGTGATCTTTAGGGTTATTTGAATTATTTTTTAGGTGCCAATTTTGGGCTTGGCTTGATAACATTTGTTGCAATAACTTAATATCTTGAGGCTATATATCTCTTTTTCTTTACCTCAATCTCTTTACATCACTTATTGAATTCTTCATTTTGAGATTAGGGTAAATAATTCTATAACTTATAGATTAAGTAATTTTCTTAGGTGTCTATATTTTATTGAATTCATAGGGATTAAGTAAAACAAAATTCTCTTCATTTAGCTTTTTATGAAAAAAAAAATGTTTTATAATCAATTTACGATAATAGTAGAACTACTAAGAAAGTAATCTTCTAGGTTTATTAAAGGATAAATCATAGGATGATTTATTGGACCCAAGAATGGAGTCTAGCTCTTAGTTTTTGAGACCTATACATGTAAGCATGATTAAATTTAGCCCTTTATGCTTATGAATATGGACATGTAGGATTATATATGTGTTAATGTAGACATATGAGATTGTGCATTTTGTCTGCTAGGTATTTTATATATGTAAAAATATTATTATTTGCCTTCGACCTAGTATTGAGATATGAACATGAAACACTATCCACATTATGAGCACCTTAGATTTTTAACATTATGTGTTTGAACAAGTAAAATCTTACTTGTGATTTTCTATCTTTTTCGCTCATCAGGGACCCGAGGGAACTAAGAGCCACACTTTGGTGCAACCCTAAGGCATGGCACGCTTAAAGGTCTTCAAGGGACCTTAGGATGGACTTTTTGATGCTTAGAACCTGTGGGCAAATTGGAGGTCATTAGAGGACCTTTATGGATAATACATTAATAGTACCCTACATTAGAATGGTATCACCATCTAATTTTGGCGGGGATAAAATTTTAGGTAAGGAAGGTATTTATCACACCCTAAATCCGAGGGTCATGACAATTAAGACCATGGTCTCAACCTCACTAGTTTATAGGTACACCTAATTAAAAAAATATGAAGTTTCAAATAAACAGAAGTGAATAACAATAATATGAATTATTTTAAAATACTTTTAATATATAAATAACAACTTGTTAAACGTAATATATTAATTAGTTTACAATATATCAATCTCATATTTCGAAACTTAAAAAAGTTACACTTAAAATCTAGAAGGGAACGTCTACTAAAGATAATAAAACTAATCTAATCAAATATAAACAACATTTGAAGAAAATATACTCATATACTTCAATAACTCGATTTAGAGGAACAAATATCCTCATTTTTTAATAATCAAGACCTGTAAAATAGAATTGTGAAAGAGTGAGTATAACCACGACTTAATGAGATATTCAATGAGACAAGAAATATCATAATCTCTTATAAAATTTATATAAAATAATAATTAAATAAAGAAAATATACAAATACATCACATGATTTAGTTCAAGTAAAGTCATAAACCACTTTCATGTATAAATCAATCAAATAAATTAAAAATAATTAATTTCACTAAAATCATAGATATCAAAAAAACTAAAATAGAACCAATCAACTGATTCATATAAGGGTTATAGCCCATATGTAATATATAAGGTTATAACATATAAGACTTTGTAGCCCATATATATATAAAAAGTTTTGTAGTCGTCCATATATATATATAAATATAATCATTTGAGAACACTGTGGAGTATATATCATATCATTCTTTGCGAACCTAAATTCAAATACATATGTATTATAATTTAAATACATCATAAAGATATAAGTTATTGTCTTTCTCAAAATATATAATAACTCACATTACACCCAATAAAATAATTTTTAATAAACACATTAAGTATAAATATACACATAACATATACAATTGTTTCTCGACTTTTAGGTACATAAGTAAATATACACATAATATTCAATCATTCAATCAACCATTCAATATTAATTTAAGTATACTCATATAATCTCTCACCTGAATATAAGCACAAGTGTGAAACTCATATAAATTGGTTCACCATCTATACCATTCATGATTATATTTAATAATATATAATTAATATATACAATTCTAACTAAATTTTTAATCCTAAATATAATATAAATATAATAGATTCTAATAAAATACTAAATTTTATTTTTAATGTGTAATCTAGTGCTTCAAGTCAAAATTTTATTCTTTACATTGTTAACTAAAAAATATCTCATAATATCGACTTTAAAATAACATGAACCTCAAGCCAATATAAAGTGAATAGAAACTAAAAATAATTTTAAATCATCGATAAATCTCAAAACTTAATCCTATAATATTTTTCTCTAATACATTAAATACCATAAATTATCCTAATTATTAGTCTATACCTAATATCATTTAAAACTCTACCAAGATAAATATTTTAAGAATTCTAAAAATGTAATAAAAATTATATGTTACTCTAAACATATTTTAGATACTTCATATAAGATTTAATGTCCAAATAAGAATATTTATTATTTTTAATTATAACCTCAAATAGCTTATCCTATTTGACAATCTCTATAAGGCAACAAATATATATGGATGAACTAATATATCTAGTACTCCATTAATTTTTGAAAAAAATTATATACCATAAAAAAAACATATAAAAAATACTCCACATAAAATTTGAGCTTAAATTACTACTATTTACTATTTTAAATTATAGCTTCAAGTGGACTCACTTTCATAGTATAATAAACATAAATAGTTCCTAAACTGATATATCAAGTGCTTTAAGAATACAAAAAATTTATATGTGATACTAAACATACAAAAATATTTTATATAAAATTTAAAATTAAAATATTATTATGTATTATTTTAAATTGATTATTTTCTATAATTATATTGCACAAGTCTACTATTAAATAGTCTATAAAAATAGTCATATAAGTATATTTTTCATTTCTAAATGAATATAAGATTTTAAATCATAAAATTAGACGCTCGGATTACTAATATATAAAAGGATCATGGTGAATAATCTATGCAACTTTAGATATAAAATTTCTACATTTATATTGAAAACGCGTAATCTTAAAAATTATTTCTATTATCAAATATATTTTTAGAAATTATTCAATTTTTTATAATTGCGCATATAAATAATCCACTCGCCATCAAAACTATAAATTTAAAATCATGATTTATGCTTTAATTAGACTTTGATGAAAATTTCTAATTAACATTAAACCACCCAATATCAAAATAATTAATTGATTTAATTTGAATCAATTAAAAAATTTAAAATAATATACAATAAATTTGAATATAAATTAAATTCACTTACTTGTATGAAAATCTCAATGAATTGATGAATAATTTCAAAAGGAAAATCACTAATAAATGAGAAAAATTCTATTTGCCAGTCCTCATTTTCTCTTTACACTCACCATAAATTTTAATAAATTATATTATTATATATAAATTATTTTTTATCCTTATTACTCATATACAACCTTTTTATATTATTAAAATTTATCATGCTCTATAAATTAGCTAAAACTTATGTACAATCCTTTTATATCATTAAAGCTTATCATATTTTATTTTCTTACTTTATCATACTCTATAAATTAACTAAAACATATATTTTTATTTTAGGTTTTGAATTGGATCAAATCGCACCGGTAGCTTCTATTATGTGCAATTCACACAAATATCGATGTGATTGTGCTCAAGAATGGATAGTCTCATATGTTGATTATATTAAAATATTTAAAACACTATGTGTTAATAATGCAAATATTGTCATGTTAGAAATAATTAATTTAGATAACAAATGATAACGATATTTGAATATTTTTACAAAATATAAGAATTTTTTTTAAAATCCTAGATGTTATCATAAGGTATTTGTCTCGAATTAACGACTTATTTTGATATAAAGTATTTGGAGGCTATGATAAAAGTGAAAAAGAGGATTCCAAGATAAAAATGGATTGTGCAATTGAAAATAGGAAAAAGAGGTTGTAACAATTGAAAGGGTATAAAAGGAAAAGAGGAGAGTTGTGAAAAGAAATTTTTAAATAAGAAGAGATTGTATAAAAAAAAAAAAAAAAAAAAAGAGAGTATAAAGGGAAAATAGGAGATTATAAATAAAATTTCTCAATAAATAAACTGCATAATTTGTTCTCTTTCTGTCTCCTTTTTTCTATCTTCTTTTTCCTTCTTTTACTTTTTTTTTCTTTGATTGGGCGGCTGCTCATCCTATACATGCCAACTTACTTACATATATAATATATATAATGTTAACCTAGCAAAATTATATTTTAATAATTGTAGTTTTACTTAACTTTCAAACTTATTTGATCTTCAAATTAATTAATATTTTGATATATAAAATCAAATTAATCAATTAACTATGAAATTATAAATTTTATAATAAATTTAAATAATTAAAGTAAATAAATAAATAATATTAATTATTTAATAAAAATTACGATTAATAACAAAAGTACTTAAATATTCTCAAACTAAGTATATATCAATATTATACGCAAAGTGACAATAATCACTTCAAGATATCACTTATCATATCTAAAAGCTTAAATTACACTTTAACTCAAATATAAGTAAAAAAAATTTAAAAAAATCCCCATAAAGTCTAAATCACCAAAATTATCCTTATGAAAAATCTTAGATGTTATAGTCTTACCCTTTTATCATAATTTCATTCTCAATATTACTAATATATTAATTTATGAAATATACTTTGATGACTTAAATAACAAAACTTAACCTATGAAAATTAGAGGTATTACAGTCTCTTCCCCTTAAATAAAATTTGTCCTTAAATTTAAAATAATATATCTAAAACAATATACTTAAAATTCTCACTTTGATTCTAATTAAATCACTCTCAAATTACTATGCTTATCTTCATATATCCAATTCTTTTTTAACTAAATAACAATAAGCAACAAAACTTTCAAGTCAAATGATTTTAAGATCCATACTCATCAATCAATACTAATTTCATCAATTCCTTGAACTAAATATTAATCTATTTAAAAAGATCTCCAAATATACAAATGTAACATTGACAATGTTTTTCTTAGAAAAAAAAAATCTTCTTCTATAACTATTTTTGATTTTCAAATAAGTAACATTCTCATTCATCCACAAGACATATCTCAACGACGTCCATTTCTTGATATTTTATTACACCCAAATCTCAATGTTTGTCAATCTCCGTTAATCTTAAAAACCAATATTAAAAATAAATATACTAATTATAAAATCAATTTCAAGTACATTATAAGTTGTTATCTTTCAAATATCAAGTTTATTATTTATAACTACTAATAAAGCTCTAAAATCATAAAATTGATCAATGAAATCACAAATATTATATTCTCCTTATGCAAATACAAAAATAAATAGAATACCAATGGAATGAGCAATTATGTTACTAATTACCGACGGATCCCTTTCAAAATAGCAATGAAAAGACTAAATTAGTGACATATTTGATATTCGTCGCTAAAATTGGCACCAACATGGCTCCAATTTTTTTTGAGAGCTTAGCAATATAATATTTTGTCGCTACAATTAGTGACAGTATCAAATCCCTTGCCATATTCATGATGGCTAATTTAGTGACAAATTAACAACTTGTTGACTCCAAAATGAAAATGTAAGAAATAGTTAGGGCAAAAAATTTAGTAATGGATTTAGTTTCATCACTATTAGCAATGACTTTTTTGTCACTAATTTTTTCTCTAAAATATAATTTTATAAATTATTTAAATGAAAAAATTAGTGATGGATGTAGTTTTGATGCTAATTAACAATGGATT
Source organism: Omphalea diandra (assembly GCA_949677035.1). Taxonomy (NCBI): domain Eukaryota; kingdom Viridiplantae; phylum Streptophyta; class Magnoliopsida; order Malpighiales; family Euphorbiaceae; genus Omphalea; species Omphalea diandra. Next base: position 43,710 of record CATIWR010371463.1, read on the forward strand.
GGATATAAAATTTTTCGTAACTAATTTTTTGGATCAAAAATAAAATTTTAAATTATTTAGGTAGAAAAATTAGTGACGGATTTAGTTCCATCTCTAATTAGCAATGGATTAACAATGAATTTTTTATCACGAATTTTTTAGCTTTAAAATAAAAATTTTAAATTATTTAGGTGAAAAAATTAGAGCTAGATTTTATGATATATACCGATAGATTAATGATGAAAAATTTTGTCGCTAATTTTTTTGGCTTCAAAATAAAATTGTTAACTCCAAAAATAAAAATTTTAAATATTTTTTCAATTATTTAACAATGAAATTTGCATTTTAGTGATGAAAAATTCCATTACTAAAATTTTTTACCTCTTATTTATTTTTTCTCCCTTCATTTTTCATATTATTTTCTCCATTATTTCTTTATTTATCTCTCTACCTTTTTCTTCCTCTATTATTTTCTTCTTTCTTCCCTTCTTCTCATCCTCCCTCATTCCCACCTCTTTCTCCTTTGTCACCCACTGCCACCTCCAACGTTGCCACCTCCGCTGCCTCCTCCACCACCACATTTTTCCTCCTTTAATTGCTATATTAATTGAAAATATATAATTATTAATATTTTATTTTTTTGAAAATATGTAATTGTTAATTTTTTGTTAATTGAAAATGTGTAATTGTTAATTTTGTAATTTAAAGTTATTAAATTTCATTTTATTATCTATAATTATACTTATTAATATTTAATTGTCAAAGAAAATAAAGTAAAAAAATTCCAATGTTGATCTTCCATTGCCAAAGAAAATAACATAGATTTTTTTTTTTTTGGTTTTAATCTTAAATGCTAAAATTTTACAATAAGAGTTGAAAAAATATATTTTATTATTATTCACAAAAATATCATTTGTTGTTGCTCATAAATTAAAAAAAATTAAAATTGGTGCAACGATGAATGATTTAAGAGAGAAAAATAGTGCAAAAAAAAGGAAATTAGAAGGAGGGAAATGGTATAAGTAGATGTCTTATTTCCCTCCAATAATAATAGGTATAATTGACTTTTTATAATCACTATCATGCATTCAGTGCGAATCAACTTGATCCGCACAACATGCATGTATCAGATATCATTATGGAGGAAGCTATTGCTCATGAAGTTGGTGTTTGTGTGTAGAAAGAGAGACAGAAGTGGGAGAGGGGTTTTGTAGGAGTGAGCAAAAATCAGAGTAGATCGAAAAAATTGACCGAATCAATTTAATTTAGTTTGGTTCAATTTTAGTCTTTTAATAAATTTGGTTTGATTTTCATTTTAAAAAAATTTTGGTTTTCAATTTTCTATTCAGTTTTTTATATAAAAAATTGAAAAAATCAAAATTATTAATAAATCAAACCAATTTAAATCGAACTGAACCGAATGAAAATTTTATAAATTTGGTTCAGTTCGTATATTTATAAAATTCAATTTAATTAGTTTGGTATAATTGATTTGTTCAAAAATTTTTGTTCGATTTGATTCAATTTGTAAAATGTAAAATTTGATTTGATTGATTTTAATAAAAAATAAACCAAACAAACCGAACCAATTGATTTACTCACCCCTAGCTGTTCGTTCCTAGTTAAACCTTTATGTTAAAATGTTGGTGTATGTATGTTGGACCTTCCTTTTACGGATGTATATTTATTATGATGTACATTTTGCAGGTTATGGTGCTCTTTAGCTGCAAGATTATAGGCTTGATACGGTTGGCAGGCAGGATTGGAAGAAAGTTCTTCCTCACACCAAAATCAAGACTTGATATCCTATGGAAATCCTACGGACTTGATATGAATATTCCCTCACACCCAAGACCATGTCGCTCTAGTAGAATATCGGTGCTTTCGACAAATTTATTTAATTTTAAAATATTATTTTTTATTTTAAATTGAACACATTATTTTATAATTTTATAATAAAATAAAATCATATAAAATATTTATTTAATTGAATTTATTAAATAAATCATACCTATATACTATAATAATTTAATGCAATTAATAATATTTTTTTATATAGTATATAATTAACTTAACCCTAATTTTTTTAACAAATTATGTAAAGTTAAGAGAATTTAAAAAAGTGATGCTTTTGTTTATTTATTTCTCTTTTCATATTTTATTCTTGCTCTTCCTCTAATATTTAACAAAAATATCGATACACAATTAAAAAAATTCAAATTATATTTTAAAAAATTTTAAAGATAATTTATCAATTTAAACTCTTGGTTATATAGAATTGTGTTACATTTGTTTCATTAAAAAATTGTAGATTTTGATTGTTTTATTTGGATTTATATGATTTTTAATTTTAATGAATTATTTAATAAGGATGAGAATTTATTACTATAAGTAAAGAAAAAAAAAACTCAAACAAGATCATTTTAAAGGAAATAGTTTTAATAATGATTACATAACTTATACCATAAAATGTTTAACTTGACATCAACTATATTTTCTGTTGCATAATAAATGTTAAATGATATCTATTATAAACGATAATATAAGATAAATAAAATATATGAAGAAAAAACCCTTCAAAAAATATCATATAACAAACTCTCTAAAATGAATATAATATGAACCTAAATATATATAAACCTAAGAAAAGATGATCAATCAAAATTGCCATTTTATACAGGAAAGTGATTTATGAAAAGAAATACTGTTAGTAGGTGACCTCAAACGTATATATCAAACATTGATTATACATTAATATATTTATAAATAGTATCAACATATTTAGGTGGATTTTATATAAGATTTTTTTGAGGAAATATAAGATTTTGTTAAAGATACAATTTACGGAAAATATAATAAACAAAGATAGAAAAATATAATAAACAAAGATAGAATTTATTGAAAATATAATCAAACTCAAATCTTTATATTTTTCTTAAACTCAAGTACTATAGATGATGTACGAGCATTCTTTGTTAGAATCTTAAGATTTTTTTAAAATTTTTAATTTTAGTTAGGATTAATTTTAGAATAAAAATATTTTATTTAGTAAAATATTTTATTTTAATTGTACTTCCTATCATGCACGATAAAAATATATTGGATTAGCAGCAGAATTTTCCATTGCTAACCAAATAGATTTCGTCACTAAGCGGTCTTAGCGATGGACTTCATTTTATTGCTAAAGTGAAGGTCGTTGATGGCTAGTGACGAAATTCTATTGCTAGACCTAATGATGAAATTTTTTATCGCTAAAAGATTTTGTAGCTAAGCTTAGCAACAAATTTTTCTATTGCTAAAAATAAAGACGAAATAACGACAATTTTTTTGTCACTATTCCGTCGTGAAGTTTAACTACAAAATTTTATGTGGCAAGTCTGTTATTAATTTGCTAGTTTTCCATCACTATTTCTTCGTTATCCTGTTGCTATTTCATTGCTATAATTTTATTTAATATTTTATATATTAAAATTTTTGTATTTTAAATTTTTATATATATATATATATATTTATTTATATTTTATTAAAATTAATATTAAAAGAAACACAATATATAAAAAATTATTTAATTTATTTAAATTAAAATAAATTGTATTATATCTACAATAACATTATTAATATAAGATACATAAATATGAAAAAAATCTAATCATTTACCTCATCATCATTTGCCTCCAAATAATCATCGTCCTTTGGAGGCATAAGTGTTGTTGAAAGTGCTAGTACCGAAGGCCATAGACTCTACATGGTAGCTAACGTAGTAGTCAACATATGTTGCATCTTATCACTGAAGGCAATAAATCGTAGATCAAACTCATGTTACCTCTCCTCTCAGACTTGCCTCTTAATGCACTCTTTTAAAACTAGATCGGGAGCTATTTGTGATGTGGTTGAGAAAGAGTTAGAGCGAGAAGGTGGACAACAAGATGTCGCCTTGGAATCAAGTCTGTACACTTTGCTCTTCTTATATCCTCCAATAACATTCAGATACAACTAGTTGATATTAAAGACTTGAGATTCCATAGAATCTTCTAGTAGTTATGAACTAGTTGTAGAAATATTACTCTTTATTGCATCTTAATAAATATGAATAATTATTATGAAATATTATTGAAGTTATTATAATTGCAATTTATTCAAAATAAGAAATAATGTATTGATTTTTATTTAACTTATATTGGTGTAATGTGACTTCTTGTTAACAAATTGATTGTCTTTCTTATTAATGTGTGTCTTCTTCAAAATCTCAAAATCTATAGGTGAACATTTCAGTTCTTTCTTCTGAAATAAAAATTTATTAAAGAAAAAATATTAATAAATAAACAAACTAAAACTATCACATGTTCAAGGGATGATCTAGATCCGACTGTATGATGAGATGGACCAATACCAACCCCAATAGTCTTTGTGCATCTATTCCAAAAAGCTTGAGAAGATCAAGCTTGAAATTTTGGCGTAGACCATTGTTGCTACCACATATCTCATATATCTTGGGAGACACATTATGGCCTATTACCACTTCGTCTTCAGTAAGATAAAGTATCCAAATACCGCTTAGCAGATGTATGCTCATATGCAATTTTAACCATGGAATCCATAACATCATCCTAAAGAAAATACTTTTGCAATATAAGAAAATAAAATATGAACATATGAATAAAAATTATATTAATTAAACAAATATAAATTGTACGTTAAACTCCTTCCAACTGAAATTCTTGGTGTCTGCTGACACCGACTTCCAAGCATAAACTTATGGGTCTAAATGCTCCTTGAAAATCAAGGAAATGCAGCTAAAACACCGATTTTCTAAGATTAACTTATAAAAAGAAATTGCAAAGTTACATAATATATAACCAAATATATTTATTAAGGTAAACACATGTATATAGGTTGAGATGATTAGAACAACATGCCTTGTACCAACGACCTATAACATAGGTTGATGAGAAGATAAAGGATCAACTACCAATGCAGTAGAAATATCAATGATAGGCAATGATGTAGATGCAGCTTGTGGTGAAAGAGGCAAAGAATATGAATGTGATGTTACAACTGAGGGAGCCAGAGGTGATGGAATGGGTCAATCAAATAGTGGTACATAAGGTGATGAAGAAGAAGGTCTATCACGTCGACATCCATTAGTACGTTATGTAGTACCTTGCCCTGATGAACTCCTATGATATCGATGATTCCCTGGCACCCTATGAAATAGGTATATATGTATGCTTAGACATTCACTTACATTCAAACATTATCATATAAATATTATGAATTAAGTTATGATAAAACTACCTCTAATCACTATCGATGATATGGAAATTAACATCATAATCCTTATTATCATCAACATTATCATTATCTAATTCTTCATGTTCTGACTCATTGTCCTTATTTTCACTCTCATCAATGTTAATAACTGAACCAATTGGATCAATCATGCTTATTCTTTAATCTTCAACCAGAAGGTCGATTTTATGAATCTCTATGTCATTGTCTTGGAAAGGTTAATTTTTGACTGTCAAAACTTCCATAACAGTTCTAGCTTTTATTTTGCAAACAACCCACTAATCATTTTTATCCCACTTTATGCTAAGATATATAACATAATGCACTTGTGTTGCTCGCAACATGAGCACAAATGGTTTATACTTGTTGAATCTCTTTTTGTCATTCACATTAACAAGTTTGTATTGCTTATGAATTATCATACCAACATTTAGTCTAGGATTAAACCACTCACAGTTAAACAAAATAATTCTTTTATAGGATAGTGCAAGGTACTCTAACTCTAAAACTTTAGTTAATTGATCATAGTAGTCACTCTCACAACACTATAATTTGTGCCATTTATGCAAACTCCACTATTATTAGTTGCTCTATTAGAACTGTGTGATCTCAAGTAAAATTTATAACTGTTGACATAATGTCCATGATATGACTTGACAGTACGTAATGAACCATTTGCCAACCCTTTAATGAAAATGTTAGTAACATTATTTGATAGATTATGTGCCTATAATTTATATTAATTCAGCTGTTAGAATATTAAATTGTGTTACACATACTTAAAAATACAACTTTATCATGCCTTTTATATACTCATATATTGATTGAACAAAACTGCAAAATCATTCTCCATATACACATCAAGCTGATTGTCAGGAATTATTAGGTAACTTTATCATACCCCTAACGTGCAAATCCTTTACAACATATGAACAAAACAACACACATAATTATATACAATTGCAATTCCATATTGTTAGTGTAAAATAGAAATCAAAATGAATACTTACTCAATAAAAGGTGCTACTTCCTCATAGTTCAATAAAATGTATATGTGTGCAACATGATATTCTTTGTTCGTTAGCATTCTTGTTTTGAAGCCCTACTAGGCATCCTGTAATTTTAAATATACTAAGCATTCCATCATATTCTTCATTATCTCCTCTAAATTCGTCATTTATTTCAAGAGACTTTTTGATGTCGTGTATTAATGTGGGACTCAAAGTAGTGTGCACAGAAAGTTGAAGCTTCTTCAATCAAATATGCATTGCATATCAAACATTCAACCTATCACACATCATTTTTTAACTTTCATAGGTATCTTTCAAATGGATACATCCATCAATATTGAATTGGACCAACGATTCTCACTTCATATGGAAGGTGAATTAGGAGATGGTCCATCTAGTCAAAGAAACTTGAGGAAAATACATGTTCAACCTTATATAAAATAACAAGAAAGTCTTGCTCTAGCCATCTCATATCATCCATTCATATAATAGTTGAAGTAAAATTCTTAAAAAAAGGCTCAACTCTGTAAAGGCTTGCCAAACATGTGCTGGAAAAAGTTTTTGAAATGTAATTAGTATCAACTGCTACATGAAGACATGAAAATTATAACTTTTCATTCCATGTCCACCATCTATCCATATATGAAACATAGCCATATGGAAATCATAATCCTTCAACCTATTCATATAGAGCCTCTTTTGGCCATTTGCCAAAAGTGTAACAGATTGAGGATATTTTCAATTGTAGGATCACAATTTAATTCTGGTCTTGGACAAAATTGTTTCAAATATTCCCTTGATTTGGCATTATCTTTAATTTTTCCTTTCACATTCATCACTGTATTAAACACATTATCAAAAACATTCTTTTCAATGTGCATCACATCCAAATTATGTCTGATCAGTTTGGTTTTTCAATATGGCAGATCTCAGAATATGTTTCATTTTCTCTTGTTAGTTACTTTTGAAATGGGTCCATTCGTTATACAACCATCCATATTAGTGACCTTCTGCAATCTCCATTCCTATATTTCTACTAATATCTCATATCCACACCAGATTGGTGGTGTAATGTTAGACATGATTCTATTTTTAAGAAAGGCTATTCTGTCATTCTGAAATGAATGTTCATTAGGTAAACATTTATGTTGGTTGTCAAACCATGATGTCTTGCCCCATTTTGGCAAAGTAAAGTGTCTGAATATTTCATGCAATAAGGATATGCCAACTTGCCTATTGTACTCAATCTTGATAATATAGAATATGCACAAAAATCACTAATTATCCATATTAATGCAACAAACTTGCCTATTGTACTCAATCTTGACAATATAGAATATGCACGAAAATCACTAATTATCCATATCAATGCAGCAAGTAGTTGAAAAATCTACTTCTTTGACACATCATATGTTTACTCCATATTTCCCATAGCTTTTTCATCTTTACAATGAATAATTGTAAGAATACATCCAACTTATTCTTTAGATTCATGGATCCTCAAGCTATCACAGTTAAAAACATATATTCTTCTTTCATACATCCATGGGATAAATTATATGGAGTGACTATTACTAGCCAAGAAGAATATTGTTTTTCTAACTGATCGAATGACTAAAATCCATTTGTGCAAATTCTAAGTCTTATATTCCTACATTCCATTGTAAATGTTGGATGCATCTTATCGAAACGCTTCCAAACTTTTGAGTCTGAGCAATGTCTCATCATACTATCTTTTTCTTCAACATGTTCAACTTGTCATCTCATATATTTAGTCATGGCTTGAGATGTATACAACCTTTGTAATCTTAGAGTGACTGGAAGGAAGTACATTTTCTTGTGAGGAGAAATCAATTTTCATTTAGAACTTCCAACACTGGATGTCTAGTACCAAAGAAACGCATAAAACTTATAACTACTTAACTCACTATCTTCTCTCCAATAAAGCATGGAATCATTCTTACGACAATGAATATTTTCTATTGGTAAACCATTCCTTGTACCAATTTCTTCATGCTATACAAGTTCACAGTCCTAATATTATTCGTAGGTAACAACTCTTACATTAATTGGCATATGTCATCATAACACCTTTCGAACATATGATGTTTTGCATTTACGTTCAACAATTGAGCAATAATTGACAATTGTGAATGGGTACTACATCCAAGCCATACTTTTTTTTTTATCTGTAGCATTTAACATGCTATAAATATGTTGCGCTTTAACATTTGGTGCTTTCTTTATATCATTTGCATGAAATTATGGACCAATAACATCAATTACCATTTCATGGTAGATGCTATGAGATTTGCAATCTATAATAGCAGGAAAGTCTACTTCTTCCACAACAACTGATGTGCCCAAATATGCTCTCACATATAGTTCACTATGTCTAGACCGCCGATAATAATTGGGTATAAATCCATATTTAGCTAGATGGTACCTAATCGTTTCAACATCCTCATATCATCGATTTTGACACCGTTTATGATTACATAGACATCTTAACTTATTCCCATCCACATACTTGGATGGTTGCAAGCAAACATTATAAAAGTTTTCTTGCCTCTAAAGATTTTGGATTTAATAGCTCATTAGTTAGTCTATAGTACATCCATTCACAATATGAACTTATTATTTTGTACCTAAAATTACGACACAGATAAACAACTATCATTAGGTTTCACATTTGTAATCTTATACCTAGGGTTCATTCAATTTCATATATTTTCAAGGTTTAAAATCTAGGTCATTCAAAAATGCATTATCTATCATCCTAATGCACTTGTATAAATTTCGACAGCATGTCTTAATAGTTCTTCAAGTACAAGATACAAAACATGTACAAACAAATGACACCTTATCATTTCACAGTTTTATTTAGATAATGCATTTTCAAACTATATTATGGACAATTTAGTAAATTACACATACTTAATATGAGTAATTCACTAAATGAGTTTCTAATGTTTAATCATAATAGTCCAACGAAATTTTGGTAGAGTTTTGACATAACCAAAACTTACCAAATCACAATATGAGGTCTATAGTTGACATCCCTGCAAAAAAAAAAAAAAACACTTTTAATATTTTTCCACTTATATCTTCCAATATTACGAAAAAAAATCCTGCACAAAAAAAACACTTCTATCATAACCATTCATCACAACTCAATATCATAACCAATTCATCACAACTAAAATTATAATGTATATTATATAACAACAATCAAATGAACATCACATTCCATAATTAAGAATAATATAACATAAATATCTTAATTAATTATAAATTTTAATTACAAAAATAACAATATATATATATATATATATATATATATAGAGAGAGAGAGAGAGAGAGAGAGAGAGAGAGAGAGAGAGAGAGAGACTTATTAATTTCTAAATTAATATACAAAATAAATGTATATATTATAAATTATTTGTCATTTTCATAATTAATTGCACAAATTAATTACAAAGTTACAAAAATTATTTACAAAATTAATAATTAATTCACATTTTTAATTCATTCTAACATTATTAATTAATAAATAATTTAAAATAATATGATAAAATTAATTCCTAATGTCTTAATTATTTTGTTAGTTCCAAATTAATATGCCACAAAATATATATAGTAAAAATTTAATTCCTCAATAACTAATAAATTCCTAATCATTCATAAGTTCTCAATTAATTAAAAAATTTAATCAAAAATTAAAAATTAATTCATAATTTTCTAATTGCTTATAAAATTAATAATTAACAATTACTTATTAATTTTCTAATTAATATACAATTCAAAATAATATTATAATAATTAATTTCTAATGTCTTATTTATTTTCTATTCACTAATAAATATCCTAAATAAAATAATATACTACACATTAGTTCCACATTGAATAATAAATTTCTAATATTTCCTAATAAATTGCTCATTAACTATAAAAAGTTATTAGATAATTAGTAATTAATTCATAATTTTTAATCATTATAAAATTAATAATTAATTCCTAACTTTCTAATTAATTCCTAAATTTATATACTACAAATTACTTCCTAATTTCTTAAGTAATTGTAAAATTAATTATGAAATTAATTACATATATTAATTTTCTAATAAATTAATTTTTAATTAATCACATAATTTTCTCAACACTTGCTTATTCACAATTTTCCACAATTTCAAATTTTCATAATTTTGTTTAAAATTTAACTAAATAATATAATAAAAAATAATTAAAATTTCCAAATCAATATCTAATATTATAAAATTTCATATTATTTGTAATTTTAAATTAGACACAATTTTATACAATTAATTACACATTATTTTCATATAAGTCTCCTCAATTAATATTTTCTTTTTTCAAAATAACTAAATAGTAAGCAAAAACTAACTAAATTCCATTCATCAATATTTTTTATTTCAAAAATAACAAAATAATATACCAAAAATTCACAAAAAATATACCTTTTAGAGAGATATATAAATTATGCACTTTGAGAGAAAGAGAGAGAACAAGAAATGGAATAAAAAAAAAAATGAAGGCCTGATGGGGGAGGAGGAGGGTGGCCAGCAGGGAGGGGAGAAATTGAAAAAAAGAATGGAAGGAGAGGGGATGGGGGGCTTGGCGATGAGAAGAGAGGAAAGAGGGAGGAAAAAAAAGAACAAGAGGGAAAGGGGGAGTCTAGTTTGAAAAGCCCTAAAGGGCAATTGACGAAATTTAGTTTCCTGTTACTAGTAATAGCAACGAAGTAGTTCCGTCACTAGTCTACTGATGAAATATTTCTTTGTTAAGTCTAGTGATGAAATATTCTATCGCTAAGTCTATTGACATAATATTTCGTCGCTAGATTAAAGGTAGCTAACTAATGCGAAGCTACCTTGGTACTAGTTTTACATATGAAATTAGTGACAAATTTTGAATTTGTTTCTGATTTTTGGATTATGTTAGGATTCTATTAGGAATGCATCGTATTCAGCTACATAAAATTTTTGTAGCTAAATCTATCACTATTCCGACTATTTTTTGTAGTGATAATATCTTAATAAGAAGATTAGATAATAAATTTAAGATATTGTTACTTAGAAAAATATTATGTTTAAAAAAGTTTATTTTTATTTATTTATTGTGATTTAAGGTTCTCAACTATTTTAAGAGCTTAGATTATGGATAGAACTATAAGCATCATATGTAAGGGGTTCTAAGTTTTAAATAATTAATAATATTTTTTGAAGATAGCATCTTTATTTTGTCTTCTAATTTTTGACATTCTTTTGAAAAATTAATAAATTTTGATGTTTGTTTATTCAGTATTCAAGCATGAATCAACAAAATACAAAAGGTTATCTCTTAATTTTTCACATGCTACTTCCTCAAATAACTTTCACTACATCAGTTGGTATTGGAGTTGCGCTCATTCCTTGATAGTTGATGTTGTGAGGTATACCGTGGTTAACAGATTCATCGAGGTCTTCTAGAATTGTAGAGGTTGGCTCAAATAGTCTTGGTTCAATTCTTGCAAGAAAAAAAATACTGAGAGAGGTGTCCAACTAGTTGCCATAATAGCCCACTCTGATACTTAAGTCAGTGATCTGCTAAAAAGATAAAGTGAGTGAATGTAGAGTGTGAGTAATACATAGTGGTGACCTTTATATAGGGACTAAAGTGGCTTGAGTCAATGTTGGAGTAGGACTAGGATTCCTTCATGATTAGAAGAGTTATCTCTTAATCGGAGTTAACTTCATGATGAGGGTTATCCTTTATTGATTAGGATGAGTCGTGGGTTGAGTAGCCATATGTGGGTCGAGTTGGTGCAACTTGTGAGTTCCAGGCTTCATCTCAGGCCGAACGAGACTTGTTGTTTTTGTGAGGGTTATAGGGCTAAATTGGGCCTTGTATATGATTATGTTTAACGCTTATCTACAAAGGTGATATCATTAGTAATGCTGCTAAGAAGATGCTATGATATGTTTATATCTGAAGTTTATAAATGTGATTCATGATGCAGTTGGAGCAATATTATTTTATTTTTATTTTAGAATGTAAAGAACATATTTCAGATATCAATTGAGATATGCCAGTAATAAAATGACTATCTTTTAGAAGAAATTATTAAAAAAGAAAATCATAATTTTGAAGATTCTTTTATCAACACCTTTTCTACCATTCTTACTTCTTACTTCATTAGAAAAATATTGATGAATAATTTTGATAAAAAATATTTTACTGAATGTACATGGACTATAATAAAGCCTGGTGATTTATAGTGCTGAAAGAATTCTTTTCAAGTAAGAAGAAATATCATATTAGGTAGAACTCGAGGACAAGTTTTTTTTTTTTTCCAATATGAGGAGAATAATATAGAAGCATTCTTAATTAGAATTTTGAAATTTTTTTTAAATTTTTCCTTAGTTTAGTTGGGATTGATTTTAGAATAAAAATATATTTTTTAGAAAATTTATATGTAACTTCCTGTTGGAATATCTTAATAGAAATATTAGAGAATAATTGTAGGATCTCTATGATTTAGAAGAATATTATGTGTTAGAAAATATTATTTTTAATTGTGATTTTAGTTTTTTAATTTGTTTAAGAGATTAGTCCATAAATAAAGTTATAACCACCATACATAAGAGAGTCATGCGTTTTTTCAGTTGATCTTTACTTTTTTCTTTTAATTTTCGATATTCTTTAAAGAATCAATGAATTATGATGTCTATTTATCGATGTTTTTATGTGAATCATTGAACTTGTAGAGGATTGTTACCTAGCTTTTCACAAGTATTTATCATAAGGCTTTTGATACATCAATATATCACCATCACAACCTATATATTAAGTTAACTTTCCACTGATGGTGTTTGTTAATGTGTACAATAACAAATATAGAGTGCTTATGGAGTTATAATGGCAAAGTTTGCTAATTTCATGTAAGTTTTTGCTAACCTTACTTATATTTGAATATTAGTTTGAGATTTGTGGCTTTCCTTTTAACAAGTCTATTTGGAGTTATGACTTTCATGTGCTAAAAGGTAAATATTGTCATGAAATGACTTTGAGGATCCTTTCTTGCCTACATTCAAGTACTTTCATGTCTTTGAAAATTGGCAGCAATCAAACTAAAGGATATAGGAGTTCCTTTCAACAATAATCGCAAAGGATCAATCCTATTTATTATTTCCGATGTATAAGAAAAAAATCTATTCATATTTATGACATGCATAAATTTTTTAGGGGATTCATAAGAGGCTTAATAAGCATTATGTAAAAGTAGCCTTTATTTTTTGATAACTTTCATCAAATTAATAAAATCTTTTCCTATAATAATGGATAAGATTTTAGTCATTTTAAGAAACACAAGTATATTATAGATTTTATCATGTAATCAATAAATGAAAAGATTATGTGCAATTCTGATATAAAGATTCTTTTAAGATGACCTTCATAATTCTAGTAGATGAATTCACTCTTTCAAATTAGATATTATTAAATTTTTTATTTGTTTCCAAAAATTGTTGTTGATATTTCATTCATATTATTATTGTGAATTAGTATTATCAATTATTGAATTTATATACAATGTTATATATTTCATATTAGTTAAATTGAGTAATACATAGACCAATTAGTCAAGTACATGGTTTTATGAAATTATAATCTTTGTTAAGAAGTATCCAACTAATTGTCAAAGACCAACGACCAATTTCTCAAGCTTCATCTAGACTAACGTTATGGTGTTAGTATAGTTATTGCCTATTTGTTACTATATAAACTTAATTCAATTGTTGGACTTTAATTTTTTAAGTAGATGTGAGCAAATTTTAGTTTTAATTGAAACAAGTGATCAAATTGAATTAATTTAGCTTTATGATGAGGTCAATATGATAATACTCATAGTATCGAGTTGAGTAGTTCGAAATCTTCTTGGGTCAGAGTTTGCAAAATAAGACAATGTGAGAGGGATGTTCGACGTTGTGCCGAAAGTTTACTATGATACTTAAGTTAGGTTGTGGTAGTTAAAGGTAAGAGTAACAATGTAAGATAAAATGAATGAAGTATCTATTGAATGCTCTTTATATAGTAACTTGGGTAGGCTGTTTAGACCAAAAAAAAAAAAGAAAAAGCATACTTCAAAATAATGGATGATGTTTCCTCACTTTTTGACACTTCTTGAAGAGGATAATGTCTCTTGAAAAAGATGATACTTTGAAGAAAATGATACTTTCTGAAGAAGATACCTAAGGATGAACTGAAGAGTCACATATATGAGTTGAGTCAGATTGACTATTAAGTTGACAACCCAATCAAGACCGAGCTAGGCCTATGATAAGTTGAGTGGACTTAATGCATTTGACATCATAGGTCAAGTCCAATCAACTTATCATGGGCCTAACTCAATCTTAATTAGGTCGTCAACTTAATGATTACTTTTGGCTCGATCTATATATGTGACTCTTCAACTCATCTCTAACTATCCTCTTCAAGAAGTATTATCCTCTTCAGGAAGTATCATGCAAGTGAGAAACCATCATCTATCATGGGAAGCATGCTCACTCTTATCTAAACAGTTCACTCAAGTAGTTATATAAAGAGTCTTCAATTAGATACTTCATTTATTTTGTCTTACACTGTTACTTATACTTTTAAATAACAAAACCTGACTTAATGATCTGAGTTGACTTTTGGCACAAAGCCAAATTTCCCTTTCATACTCTCTTGTTTTGCAGGCCTTAACACATAAAAATTCCAAGCTACTTAACACGACACCATAGGTTTCATCACAATCCAATTTCTTTTTTTGTTAAAAAAAAAAGAAAGTTGGATTATTTTTATTTGACTCAATTTTTATGTTTTGATAATCAAATCAGACTGATGAAACTACAATTGAACCAAACTAATCAATAATTTTAAATTAATTTTAAATTATTATTTATATTAATAATATTTAAAACTTATTAAAATTTTATTATTTATATTCAAAATTTAAAAATTATTTTAAAAAAATTCAAACTAAATTAAATCATAATTTAATTATGCTAAATTCAATTCAATTCAATTTATTTTTTTTAAAAAAATTAATTTTAATTTTTTCAAATGGAATGAATTCCCAACCCATGTGTCGTTTCTCACTCTAGCTTCAAGCGTTCATCCCAGAGTGGGTTGAGTGAGAAAAATAACAGAGCCAAATATCTTAGAAGAGCACAAGAACAGAAAATGTTTTTCCTAACGAATGGGCAATGGCATATGTAAATGGATGTCTTGGTAGGAAGCGCACACGTGGAGGATAATAAGACCCCAAGCAAAATGGTGTGGTCACCAATAAATTTTAAGCGACCAGTAGTAGACAAGATAATAGCAGTCGCCTTCCCAAATGTCTAGAGAAAATTTAAAGGTCGATAGCGAAATTTTATTCCTAAACAATATCACATCGGACCATTGCAGCCTCATAATCCTTAGGAGTATGGTCCATTTCCTCTACACTATACATTTTCATGCATTGGAGATTTTGTTTCCGTTGCATTTTAAAACAAATCAGGCATATATATATATATATATATATATATATATATATATATATATATATATATATATATATAT
>CATIWR010371483.1:0-21980 GCA_949677035.1 Omphalea diandra
GCACAAGTTTAAGAATTTGATCTGCCACCCTGCACCCATTAAGACTTCGAACAGTTTGCTCATCAATGTCATACAGCACTGACCCATGGGAAATGTCCAGATCCTGTTGATAAGTTAGTTCTAGATCAATTTCAACAAGCAGCAAATACAACGATTTCAAAATTAAAATAAATTTCAAATTGTAAAAACATAAACTTTATAGTCCATATATTACCAAATTTAAGGCATAAGAGCAGAAGTCAACATAAATTTTTAAAAACTACAAAATGCCTGAGACTTAATCAACTCAGGAACTTTAAACAGGAACCAACACGACATGAGTTATAAATAATAATCATTAAACAAAAAATGTTGGACTTAAATACATAAGGAAACAGTGTAGATATGATTATGCAAAATCAGTAATGAAAAGATTACAGGGCCCATCTAACAAAAGAAAAGAAAAAAGCAGCAAAAGCTTCCAATACAGCAATCTCTGTGGCTTAAACGAAGTTGCTCCAACTGGTTAAACAGTAAGGCAAATTAGATATCAAGTTCAACACTTAGCCATGAGAAAAGGTTTTAAAAGATCTTTCTGTTCAAAGATTGGCATCCTACAAGGTAAAATGCCACTAAAATCTTAAGGCACAAATCATGCATTCCAAAGAAGAAGAAAATATGCTCTTGGGTTCAATAGATATGCTTTCAAAAGAGGGTCATGTATCATGAATATTTAAAAGCATAGATAACTTACTTCAAGAACAACCAAAAGAGAAATACTTGCATAAAGATGATCAATTGATATTCCCTGGAACTTAAAGCTCTAGGGATCAATATACATGCTTTCAAAAAAGGGTCACGTGTCATGAATATTTAAAGGCATAGATAACTTACTTTAGGAACAACCAAAAGAGAGATACTAGCATAAAGAAGATCGATTGATATTACCTGGAACTTAAATTTCATAACTGGGACACGAGCATCTGGAAATGGTTGAAGCTCAGTAACTTCATCCATTTCAGATAATATGTCATGCAAAATAATGAAGAAATCTTCCTGATAAAAGATATTTAAAATGTTAGTCAAAAGCATAAATTGAATTCTCTCGACAATCCTAATGTGAAGATTCCAAGTTTACAAATCACCTCTCGGTTCACATAAGATGGCCCAATGCACAAGGTGTCTATGTTGGCTCCAGGTCCATCTACCTATTAAATAGCTATTAATTGTTACATCTCTATATAAAAAGTATACTCTGCATAAAGAAAAACATTTCACCTTGTTCAAAAACAAAACAGGTCAGACATCTAGCCTACTTTTGGCTACCGAAGAGGCAGTCTTTCATTTCGAGGTAATGATGGAACTAGATAGGCCAGCACCTAATCCTGTAGATGCAATATTGGCAGAGGCGAAAATAAAACTGGTTCAGGAGTTCTATGCTACCCAAGATTCTAACATAGGCAGGACAAGAACTTATCCTCTCAACAATTCAAGCGGTCACTAAGGATCCATTTGCCACAAAGTGGTTGCTGCTGTTTAGTGCATTAAACTTCTCAACATTATTTATGTGACCTGATGACTGTGATGTCAGTATGGATCAATTACCAAACTTACCTAACTTCATTCTATCCACATTCCAAATACCAATACAAAGGAACATAGCGCAACATCAAAATTTGGTTGTAAGTTCACCGCAATTTGGCTACAGACTGAAATGCAGTCGATACTACAGAAGCGCCAACTAGTTAATCTTCCCCAAGAACATGTACGATGTTAACTTTCCAGTAAAGTTAATTTGGAGAATTGAATAGAAATAACTAGGAAAAGGATAAAATATAGCAAAGTATGTGCTCTTAGAACATAAGAAACAACATTAAAAAGACATACTTACCCCCAAACGGTAAGATCCAAAAATAAAAATAACAGCATTTGCTTCCTCCACCATTTGATCTGCGTAGCCCCTTTGGCGTGTCAATTGCTTAATCCAACCTTTTTACAATCTACAATATAAGACAATTTCATCATATAAATCAGTTCAAAATCCTATTGGATTTTTCATCAGCATCAGTGCAATATGCATCCCATTTGAACCCCAAAGGAGAGGAAACAAGGTTTCAAAGATGTTCCAAAATAAAAGTCTTTCATAATTACACTAGTGCCTTAGCCAAAGAGTTGGTTTCTGTTTTATCTTTCTTCTCTCCCTCTTTCAAGTCAGTTCAGTTTGCGGGTCTGGCTAACTTGAGCAGTCTTCTTTCCTCAATCTCAAGATCCCTAGCTGCTTGGCTTGCTCTTTGAAGCAAAAGGACGAAGAAGAGCAGCATCCTAATTCCTATGTTACAGCCTTCATTCCCTAACATATCTGTTTCTTTTGTGAAACAAGAACATATTTACATCTACTCCCAATGCCCAGACCTAGTCTGCTTACTTCACAAGTAAGTTCCTCTACCTTGGGCTATCTCAGGAAAGAATTGGGAATTGAAATACCTACATCCAATCTAATTGCTCCATTCGCCCTTAGGTTTGAAATTCCTTCTTACCAGACTTACATAATTATTAGTTATATTATTGTATTATATATATTAATTATATTATATATTATTATATTACATAATTTTATAATTATTATATTAATATTAATTATATATTATATTATATTATTATAATTATCAATTAATTATACGTATTATATAATATTATAAAATTATTTAATTATAAATCTGAATTTCAGATCATAAGCGATCGATGATTTAAGGAAAAGATTGATCATCTCTATCACAATGGGAAAAGCAATAACACTAGTAAAAGATGAACACCAAAAACTAACAATCATAGAAAGAAATATGTTAACAATACCTGGCAAAGATCAGACATCCAGAACAAGACAATCAATATACTGAGAAAAAGTAACTTTACTTTGGAAGTAAGGTCACCTTTTTCACATGAAAACACACACAACCCAATAAAACCATTGTTTGAAAGAAACACAGCAAGCCAAAAGAAAGCAAGATGAAGCTAGATATCACACAAAAAAGAACTCCTTTCTTTACATTCTATAGCAGAAAAAACAAAGTCACATACAAAGATATTACAAAATAATTCTATCCACTACAAAATCCAGATGCAACAAATTACATGAACAACAGGAATTAATTAATTCTAGCCACTATAATATCCAACATAATTAGCCCCTATGAAGCACAGAAATGTCTCTTGGGCTATGTTTCTGCATTTTGGAAATATTTATCTCCTGGAAAAACTCACTAAAAAGCTTTGGGCCCATTTCTACAACTTTCAAAAAATTGGAAATGCATTTCTTTGCTTTGCAAAGAAAAAAAAGGTTATGCAACAAGTATCAACAAACCTATCTGCCTTTCTATTGTCCCTCACTCTGTTGACTACTCACCAGTCACCATCTCACCAACAGTCATGAGCTGATACTTCAGTGACGGTGATTGCAACAGCAACATTTATTTTGGGTGCTTGGCAAGGGTCTGAGGTAGGTATCTTATATCTTTAAACTTTAACTCTTCAATCAATTCATTGAGTTTGAGACCAAACTTCCAAACTGAACTGGATCAAGCTTTTCTTCTGAATACGATACATATCCTTAAAACCCTCAAACACACTTCAATCAGAAGTTAGAAAACCATAAATGATGTAATATCCCCGCGACCCAAGTGATGTCCATACAACTACATGTCTCATGTTGCTCTAACCATGAATACTACAACTAAATAATAAAATAGTCATAAATCACTAATCCAAAGTGCTACAAAAAACCAAATCCGCACACGTAAATCTCAACATTTAACCTAATCCAACAAATCCAATGAGAAAATGAAAGTTCAATTACTATAAGGATAAGCTTAAAACAAGAAAAACAACCTGATCGATCCAGCCAAGAACCTCTTCCCTCCTGATAGTTTCCTCTTTGCTCTCGTATGGCCTCGAATCACCCAAAAACTACATATAAAAACATAATTACCAAAAAAACTAAACTAATCAGCAAAAAAAAAAAAACTAAACTATATTTATTAGATTTAAAAATATTACATATACTAATGCAATAAAGAAACATAAAAAAATTAATATAGTAGACAATCCCCCTCTAAAGAAAAAAATAAAAAAATAAAAAAAAGGAGAGGAGGATTATTACTTTTTCTTCATTAATAAAAGGGATATTATTGCCATTAAGGTATACATTACATGCAAACTATGGAAGTTTGAAAAGTGTGTGTATATATATATGTATATATATATATATAAATTTCATTTTTTAAATTAGGGTGAATACTAGTCTAATGTCGTTTTTATTATTATATTATAACATCATAATTAATAATTTGACATTAAATTATTAATAATATCTTCAGTTTTTAAATTAGGATTATTAAATTCATCGTCATAAAATTCACCTTAAATGAGTTTCAAACCATATTATCATTATATATTGATAATATCTTCACTAGATGAGTCTTAAGTATTTTTTTTGTATTGATTTTTTTTTATTTTTTAATATGATGATAAATGATATATTTTAAAATATATGTGACATAATATTTTTTAAATTATTTAACACTTAATATTGATTACGTTTTAAAATATTATACAAAAGTTTGAATCCAAGCTATATTTAAAAAAGGATTTAAACTGCCAGATGTGTTCTTGTGCAGAGCTGCCGTTGGAAGGTGGGGGATGGAAGCATATGGAATGATGCTTGGATTTCCAAGGATTACAATTTTCGAGTCTCGTTTAATTGCCCGCATGGAATGGAAGGTTTAATGGTTAATGACTTGTTCATTCCTGGTTATCGATAGTAGGACGTAGAGCTTACTAAGGGGTTATTTTCTCAGGCTTAAGCGCAATCCATATTGCAAATTCCTTTTATGCTCGAGCCATGGGGAAGATAAACTCATTTGGCATTTCAAGCATAATGGTATACACCTGTAAAATCGGGCTGTCAGGTACTGATGAATGAATTACGAGCAAGATTGGAATTTGGTTGACAGTAGAGTTTGGAGGAAGTTATAGAATTTGAAAATTCTATCTATACTTAAGATGTTTCTATGGACCCTACTTTCTAATAGTCTGCCTACGCGAGAGATACTTTTACAAGGAGTGTGGCAGTAGTTAATAGATGTGCTGTTTGTGGTAATTTGTTGTCCATCATCTGCATACATATTTTTATTGATTGTGGGTTTTTTATGGATTGTTGGACAGAGGCTGGTCTGGTTTTGGATTGGGTGTTGGTTTAAAATTTTGAGTCGTGGTGGCTTTCATAGGTGTTGTTGAATTGTGATCATGATAATTGTGCTCGCATGGCTGTTGTTATGTTGAGTATTTGGCGGAAAAGAAATTCAATGTTGTAGGTACAAAAAACGGTTCTAATTATTTTTTCACATTTTTTAATAGTTTAAACTAAAGGAGTATAAATAGTCTAAATTTTTAATAAAATATATTTGCACGCCCCTTTAGAATTTTTTGCACGAAAAGTGTAAATAGCTAGAACACGAAAAACCCCTTAGGCTAGGAATGCTATTACAATGGGTTTGTATTTTTGGGGCTACTTGAAAAACAGCTAGTCCTAGTTCTTGAAGTAGTGTTCATGAGTTTATTGCTGATGTACTAACTGCGGTTGTTTGCAGTTTATAAAGTTTATTTTGTTTTAAGGTAAAACTATATCTATACAGTTATTAAAAATCGAAAGTAGTAAATGATGGATAGAATAAAGTAGAAAGTAAAACAAAGCTTGAAGTCTATGAACCATGAAAAAAGCAATTCTGTTAGTATACAGTGTTATGGGACAACAAATCAAATCCAATAAAATAAAAAAAATATTTCCAAAATAAGCACAGTAAAAATATATATTTTTTTTTCTTCGCAATTCAATCATAACTTTTTAATTTTAACAATTTTACACATATGCTTTTTTTATTTTTTTTACAATTTATCATTAATCTAATTTTTATGCAAAATTAAAGATGAAAATTATTGATACCACATGCCATAGAAAGAAGATGTGTTATATAAAAACGTAACTAGAACTAAATACTAAATCATGAAATATAAAGATATGTAATATGTGTTTTATTTAATTTTTTTGAAATTATTGTTGGAAAGGAAATATTTGTATTTTTAGACAAAGTAGGATCTCTTTTTCTTTTCTAACTTAACATATTTTACTCAATTAAATTTTTTATATGAAATATTTTTTCCATCGGCAAATTATATAAATAATTTTAATTTTATATTTTTTTAAAAATTAAATTGATGATACAGTTGTAAAAATAAAATAAAATATTGTATAAAATTATCAAATTTTTAAAGCATTGGAAAAGGGAAATGGCGGAGCCATAATGGGACAAATGCTTTACTAATCCTTCAATTTTTTTTGGTCAATATTATTGAATTATTATTTTTTGTTATTTTATATTAAATCTGATATAAAAAAAACTCAATCAATGAATTTCATTGAATTTAAATTATTTATTATTACTACATCATTTTAATAACATACCAACATTTTAAAATTTAAACTTGTGTGTATATTATTTTATAGAATATTTTATTTTAAATTATTAAATTTTATTAATTTTGTGTTATTTGGTCCCCACAATTAGTTTTTCTGTTAATTAAACTTTGATGGGTTTAAACTTATAATGTCAAAGTCATACAATTATACTAGTATCATTAAATCAAAATTTATCAGTAAAAATTATAATTTGAACTTTAAATCTTAAAAATTTAATTTGATGACAACTAACATGAATAATGTTAAAAAAATTTTGCTAATAAAGATTTAACTTTTTCATTTATTTACTATTACCATTATTATATATATGTGTGTATATAAATTTTTATTAGTGGAGATTGTGTGTGTGTGTGTGTATATATATATATAAACTAAATAAGTATTTTAACTATTAGTTTTATTAGTTAATCCACTCAATTAGCATATATTATTAATAATTACTGCTCATAACAACTAATCATTAAACTTTTATTAATTATTAGTAAATATTAATAATATTTTTTAATTTAATAAATAATACATAAATTATTTATTTATGAAATTACTTTAAATGATTAAAGTGATAAATGTAAAAATAAATATATATTATTAATAATCATTACTCATAATAATTAATAATTAAATTACTTATCATTATTAGATTAGTAAATTAACACTAATAGTAATTTATTAAATTGTTGTTTATTATTTTATTCTTGAATGATGAAAAGTGAGAATCATAAAATTTATTTTATTTTATTAAAGATTAAAAGTAAAAAATTAAATTGAAATAATTGAATAACTAAATCAATATTGAATTTGAATATAATTATTCCAAACTAATTAAAGAATCAAATTAAAATATTTCAAATTTTTATGGGACTGAATTAAAAGTTATTAATTTTTCATTTTTAAAATCTCAAAATTTTGATTCGATTTTAATAGCTCTTTCACACAGCCGAACGACACGACAACCCTTAACGACCGACAAGAATGTCCATTCCCGTACTACTCGACGGCAGTGTGCCCAAAACCAAAAATAAGCCAGAAAACAAATAAATCGTCGTTTAGTAGCCTAACACTACGATCGGACAAGAGCCGCTCAACTGCTTCCCCTTTGATTGTATCACTCTCTTCTCCCGTACATGCTCCTCCGCACTCTCCACTTTCCATTTCCTTCAATGGCGCGTGCAATGTCACGCGCCACCTCTCTCGTACTCTGCAGTACCCCCTCTATCAATCCCATCTCCTCCATCTACTCCCCTTTGACCATTGTTTTACCAAAACATTTGCCCTTAGCTAAAAAGTTTAAATCTTTATGCGGAGACGGCGAAGGCGGAAGGATTTTCTGGCCCGAATTTGGCGGGAAAGTATGGGCGGCGCAGAGAGGGTACCGGAAAGTGAGGCGCAGGGCGATGCCCAAGAGTAAAGAGAAGGAATTGCAGCTTAATGTTAGCATCTGCATTGAAGAACAACTGCCCGATGATCCCGAAATCTTGGTATAATAAATAAAGACGTGCTCTTTCTTATGGTTTATATCTAAATTTTCATATTTTTTGTGTTACCTGTTGTTCCTCTTGGTGGGGAACTTGAGGGGTTTGTTTGGTTTTGTGACATGGGTTCATATTGTGCAGAGTATTGCTGAATTGCTTCGGCTTAATGTGCCAATGGCAATGAAGTTAGCGTTTGATGGGTTGAAGGATTCAGGTTATATAACTAGAGACACTGCTATTAACGATGTTGGTGGGTTTGAGAATGTTGAGTTGTCTGTGCTGCTTTGTAATGATGATTTCATTCGAAAACTTAATAAGGAGTGGAGGGAGGAGGACCATGCTACTGATGTTCTTTCCATGTCACAGCATATTCCTGAACTGAAGCTTCCTGTTGTAAGTAGTGTCTATCTGTAACTGAGGATTCATGTTGAGTGGCTTTCAAGTTTACCCTTCTGTTTTTTTTTTTTTTAAACTTCTTTGCAGCTTATGTTGGGTGACATTGTGATCTCTGCTGAGACTGCTGCACGCCAAGCAAGGGAAAGAGGGCATACTCTTATCGATGAGATACGCATCCTCCTGGTTAGCGACTGAATTTAGCCTTTTTTCTTGCATTAGCATGCGTTTTTTTTTTTTTAATCTGCTTTCTGGGAATGGTTCTTATTTTGCTATGTGTCTAACGAAAATTCCACGAGAAGAATCAGTTGCCTAAAACTTCAATTGATATATATCAGAATCACAAACTGACACTTAAGACATATCACGGTAATAATGATTTTGAAGAATCAGCTTGGCAATGCTTAGATTACTACTTTAAAACCCCCCCCCTCTGTACACCATCTATCCACCTGAAATAGGATTTTCTCTGTTTTAAGAGAAAGCAACCATTTAAATGTGCCTGTTTTTACTCCACAACTTCTGAGGTGGAGAGGAGTGTTGGAAAGGAGTTAAAACTGTTTCTCACTATTGAAAGCTGCAGTGAAATCAGACAAAACTGAAAGGATATAATCCCTAGAAAGTTATGTGTTGCCTTCATAACGTTTATGATTCAAAAAACACTCTTCCCTTTTTTTGTGGCATTTGTAACCTCTACTCAGATCCCTTAATTCCTGTACATATGTGCAGGTTCATGGGTTGTTGCATCTTCTAGGATTTGATCATGAGATTAGTGAAGAGGCTGAAACTGAAATGGAGAAGGAGGAGGAACTTCTTTTAAAGAATCTTGGGTGGAAAGGAAAAGGATTGATTCAGAGTGCATATGATGCTGAGACTAATGTGAATCGTCCAACTGAAACTTTAGATGGTAATTACAATTTGTTATAGCTTATCTTTTGATGGCTAGTCATTCTTTATTTATTTTGGAGCTATAATATGCCACACATACTAAAAATCACAATGAGATAATCTTACATGTTCAGTGTTAACAGATAGGAAAAAAGAAGGCAGTCTTCGATTCTATAAACCAAAATTCAGCTATATCTTCTGCGATATGGATGGTAAGATCACTTTGACATTGTCTTGGAATGTTTCGTGGTTCTGTCATTAGATTCTAACATTCTTTTTACCTCTTTTCTATCTGAATGCAAGGAACATTGCTGAACAGCAGAAGTCAAATTTCTTTGACAAATGCAAAGGCTTTGAAAGAAGCTTTATCAAGGGGAGTAAAGGTGGTGATAGCAACTGGAAAAGTAAGAAATATGGCATCTTGACTCTTTCATTTCAAGTTAATTGCTTGCAAGGGCATTTTTTAAAAATGTATGTTTAATCATTACCTTATTAGGCTAGCTGCTTTTTTTTTTACCCATTTATCTTGTTTTGGGAATGTATTTTTATTTTGCTTTAAATAGTTGCTCGAAATTTCAATTTGTGTCTATTTATTTATTGTTGTAATTATGGTGCTTATTGTTATTTTCTCTTCCGCTTAATATGCCATGTATATCATGAAGGCTGTAGTTGGTAGTTTTTAATTTGGATTCTGGAACAGGCTCGTCCTTCTGTTATAAGTATTTTGAAGATGGTAGATTTAGTTGGCAAAGATGGCGTTATCTCAGAGTTCTCTCCTGGAGTTTTCTTGCAGGTTTTTCTTTTTACTTCTGTTTCTTGTCATCTTTATGCAGTTATTTGTTCTCAAATATATTTTTCTAGTCCCACATTTTTCAGGTGTACATCTTGTCAGAGAAACTCTCCATTTTGCTTGTAGAGATCTTGTTGCTTACATGTGCACGCATGTATGTGTGCGTACACATGCTCATGTTTGTGTATGAATTTTTATAAAACATTTATTGAAATGTTTTCTTAAACTCAACTTGCATGGAACATTTGTACCTGTTATACAAATCAATCTGTATGTCTTTGGATGGAGTTTCTC
Source organism: Omphalea diandra (assembly GCA_949677035.1). NCBI lineage: Eukaryota > Viridiplantae > Streptophyta > Magnoliopsida > Malpighiales > Euphorbiaceae > Omphalea > Omphalea diandra. The sequence continues at coordinate 10,349 of CATIWR010371483.1, forward strand.
CAAGAGCTCAATATGATGATTGCTCTTTCTTCCACCCCCCCTCTCTTATAGACAGGAAAAAGATCTTTGTTGTTGTTACTCTTGAGGCTGCTCCACATCCCTCATGTGGAAACTAGTGTAAATTTTAATGTGAAAATATGAGACTCAAGTCCTTTAAATTTTATCTGGAGGAATTTATAAATTTGATATTCTAAAGCATCGCATGGATCAGTTAGTTAGAATGCCTTTTTAACATTCTCTTCTCTTCAAAGGGTTTAAGACATGAAATTCAAAGTATTCATGTTTTCAAACTCTTAACATTTTTGTGTTTGATATATCAAGAAAGGTGAGACATCTATTCTGCCTTGAGGCATACATTAACAATGCTTGATAAATCTAGGAGAAGAGTCCTGAGTTAATACTAGTGGGCATTGGTATTTTCGTATGAGTTATTAGATCAGCAAAAATTCGGAGCTCTAGTCAACTATCCTTTAAATTACTGAAAGCTGTAAAAGTAATCTGCTAACTATTGTATAATTAGATCCATTGACATAAAAACACACACCGTTCTTGAGTTGAGATGCTACTTCTTTTAAAAATTTGTTGCACTCAATTTGCATTCCTTTTGATGTTGCATTTTCCGTGCTTTGCTTTCACTTTTAATTTCAGATGTGTTCTCCTGATGCCAATGATTACCTTAAAACCTTAAAACTCTTTGCCAAATACAGTAAAAATTGAAGTCCACTAAGTAGTTAATGTACTTCTACTTGTATGTAATGTTTTTTGTTCTCAGTCTCTAGCTATTGATCTAATTTTCATTTATTGTTTCTAATTAGTGGTTTTTACTTGATTTCAGGGGTTACTTGTTTATGGTAGACAGGGTCGGGAAATTTTTAGAAGCAATTTAGATCCAAGTGTTTGCAGAGAGGTAATAGTTTTGACTGACTAAATTTCATTTTTGTTTGATGCAATGAGAGTATTTATAAAGTGTTTATGTTTATGTACAATCAAAGACATAAGGATAGAAATGCTTTAACATATGGTTTTACAGTGTCTGTCTTGTTGATGTGGTCATTTTCTGTGCTATGGAAGGCAGAATTTTCCTGTTGCTGCTTAGTTCTGTTGGTCATTCATTTGCAGTTATTTGTTCATTTGAGATTTAGTATAGGCTGCAGTTTAATGGTCTAGTCTTATATGACTAGATTCTCCATTTCTCTTGCGGTACGCATGTTGCTCTCTGTGGCCATTTGATAGTTTTAAGGTGGTTTCTGGTTAGGTTACTTTTGTGATTGCTGCTCCAGGGTCCAGAGACCAAATTCTGCTCTAAAATTTTATTTGACCGTGGTAGTTCTCATATATAGAGTGAATGATTTGTTGTTATTGACTGTGTTGTAATTCACCGTTGCAGGCATGTCTCTATTCTTGGGAGCATAAGGTTCCTCTTGTTGCATTCAGCAATGATCGTTGCCTAACATTATTTGATCATCCTCTTGTTGATTCACTGCACACCATATATCATGAGCCAAAGGTGCATATCCGGTGATGCTACTCTAAAGTCATGATATTACCTAACCAACATTTTTTGCTAAATGTGCATGATTAATAAAAAAAATCTTTACAGGCAGAGATCATGCCTTCCGTTGAGCATCTCCTGGCTGCTGCTGACATACATGTAAGTTCACAAACATGGTCTTGTGTTCATTCTGAAGCATTTTAATAGAAACTTTATTCTTTAAAGGTCCATACATTAACTAATAACATTTTCTTGGAAACAAAAGGGTTTGAGCCATGGTCTTTATTCACTGGTATTAACTGAGTTGTTACCTTGAATTTGAATTTGGTTGATTATGCCAATATCTAATACAGTTGTAATCCTTGGAGAACTAGTGGCGGGAGTGAATCCTTCAAAAGTGTAACTTATTAGTTTTGTGCTTAACTTTTCCTTTTGATTTAATTGTAATTGGAATCTAGAGTAAGTGGGACCCATGGGTTTTGCCTTCTTTTTATGTGCACATATGCACAGCAAATTATCTATGTTTGTGCATATGTACAGACATTCTAGAAAATTGATAGTTCTGGTGTTTTCCTCCATTTGATTATTCCAATCTTTTGGGTTTGCAGAAGATTATCTTTTTAGACACTGCTGAGGGAGTGTCTACTTCGTTGCGGCCATACTGGTCAGAAGTGACAGGGGATCATGCCAATGTTGTCCAAGCTGTACCAGACATGCTTGAAATTGTCCCACTTGGAACCTCAAAAGGAAGTGGAGTAAAAATGCTGCTTGATCACTTGGGTGTCACTGCAAAGGAGGTATGGGTGAATATGCCATAAATTTTCATTTTTTAAAATATAACCCCCAGTGAGAGTTGGGATTGTTATCTTGCCATACTGGCTGCCAGTGGTCCAAGCTGTTGAATTGAAATTTCATGGCTTCCTCATTAGTTTTAGTAGTGACAAAATGTTAACAGCAAAAAATAACCATTGTTTACCAGAATGAAAATGTTCTAGTAGGCAATTTGCGTGGTAATGTCAAATCTTCATATGCTGAATCATTATTAAGAAAGATTGAGGTATCTGAATGTGCACATGTAATAGCCATTCGGCATTGTGGATATCAATAATATATAAATTGGAAGAGAAGGAAAAAGAAAAAAGAAAAAAAAAAAAGAGGATGGAAATATCATGATCCTAGCTGGCCAAATTTGTGACTGCGCTATATTTCCATGTGTTGCAATACATTGTTTAGAACTTGGTCCCGATTGATTCTGATTATATAATTTTCAGATAATGGCTATTGGTGATGGGGAAAATGACATTGAGATGCTTGAGTTGGCTTCTCTAGGCATCGCTCTTAGCAATGGGTCAGAAAAGACACAAGCTGTGGCTGATGCAATTGGTGTCAGCAATGATGAAGATGGTGTAGCGGATGCCATCTACCGGTATGCATTCTGAGCTTCTAGGTTCAAGTGCAAAAAATTCAGAAAAAATCACACATCTTGATTGTTATGGTGTGGGATGTAACCTACCAGTTTTGGTAGTTGTTTACTGTCCTTTCTGAAGATTTTATTAGATGAGTATACCAAAGAGTAGAGAAGTTTCTTTTTTTCATTTCCTACCGATTGATTGAACAACTATGACATTACATGGGTTGATCCTGTCGAAGCAGGATCCCTGAATGGTCATTCATATACCCTTAATTTTTCTACTCAATTTCATTGATCATTGTTATTTCAACTTCATAAAGATTCTTATGAAACTTTTGTATGTGCTTTTTTTTTTTTTCCATTTAATATTAATGGAGACAGTTATCAATAAAGTTGCCTTTTCCAATATTAGATAGGTAGGTAGTATAATATATTTCTTAGTTTCAATACAATACTGTTACTAACTTGATCAATTAGATAGTCTCCAAGCCTTTTCCACAATCATGTTGCATTACCAGGGGTTAGAGGCTGATTGTCATATATGCCAATTATCAATGCCAGATTGGTCTTCTTGATGGTTAAACCGCCAGAATAAAAAACCAGCAAAACAAAAGAATCAGAACATATGCTGTGTGGAAACGCTTTGGATGACCATGTTCTACGCAAGTACTAAGATGTGCTTTGGTAACAGCTACTTTTCGTGCAAACTGCAACACCAACATGCAATTCACGCGGGATTCATCGCTGGACAACTTTTCCAGGTTAAAGCATTAGAATAGATAAGGTCCAGGCATTACTCGTGTTTTCAGTAATAACAATTTTAACATAGGCAACACGAGTCAAAAGTACAGAAACTGCAAGAAAGATTCAAAAAAAATAAGTCATTGACAGGTTATTTAGAACTGTGAAAATAGAGTACATGAACTGCAGGATGGGAAACAGCGTGCTGACTTTATAAGATGGCTTTTATATTCAGCACAAAAACATGCATTTGTCAGGGGATGGAAGTGATGAAAAACATTGGTTTTAATCGTGCTAATGCCTTTGCTGTCCTAACCATGTAATGTGTTCAGCGCACTCCTGCAATGCAGTCCTATGCGTACGCTTGGAACAAGCAAATCCTGATCTCTAGCCACCAAGGATACTCAACTTGTGCTAGTAATCGATGTCAATGCCTAATCAAGGTGCGGACAGTGACCTAGATAAAAGGTACAGGGAAATCTGCATTTGGTTTAGGAAAAATTCTTGGTGTATTTGCTTTTGAATTATTGCCGTTTTAGCATGATGAGAATGTCAGGGTTGACTCCAATCCTGTTTTTGGTACTTATATAGAAAAGACTAATTGTTATCCAACCGAATCAAGTTGAACCTAATTAATAGGAGTTTAGTTTCCTACGAATTCGAACCTCGGTTACAGACTAATTAACTTTGTTTAATATATTTCATTGTTGGCGAGAATACAGACCAAAAACAAAAGACAAGTGATTTTAACCCGATTGCTGACTCTGTCAAGACACCACTTCATATTCTATTCTGACTTGAAAATGAAATTTCGTACTACAAACATGTTTATCAAACTGGACGGACGAAGCCTAAATCGACAAACCTTGAGTTTAGAAATTGCGACAGCAGGGTGTCGCTGTGGCCTTATCTCCTATGAATCACCTAGGAGTGTTCTTTATAGTTCTTCATTTGTTCTTCCATTTCAAAGCTCAAACCAATCCGAATTCCGCATCGGGTATCCTCAAACCACTCCGTCCTAGCCTAGCGGTAGTCCTAAGCATTGTTTCAATGGTGCTATCTGTAACATTTCTCATACTTGCGTATGCAAAATTCTGTCGCCGGAACCAAGTTGATCTCCTAGGCATGGTGGCCAAAATTTGCACGGACTTATTCGGTCAAGGCCAAGATTTTCTGGCATTGATAGAGCAGTGATTGATTCACTCCCTTTCTTAAGGTTTTTTTTCACTTAAGGGCTCAAAAGAAGGATTAGAATGTGCAGTTTGCTTATCAAGATTCAAAGACATCAAAATTCTTCGATTGCTACCTAAATGCAAGTATACATTTCACAAAAAATGCATTGATCAGTGGCTAGAAAATCACTCTAGCTGCCCTCTTTGCAGGTACAAATATGACCCGAAAGCCATTAGAAATCCAAGGTGACCCTTCATGTCGTATATATTTAGATGTTCTTGTTGATTAATTATGTGCATTCGAGAAATTCATCAAAATTTCTTCACTCTGCTAATATATGTGCTGTGCCAAAGTTTTTTTATTTTTTTTCAGTAGATCAAAAATATTTAAATAGAATGAGAGCTGTAGAGTTTAAACTTCTAATTTAAGTTTTATACAATACTTTTATGTAAATAATCTATCTTTAATATCAACAAAATGGTAAATTAGGTGCATGCATGTACTCTTATGGAAAGATCAATTTGATTTCTCTTAAATAAAATTCTAACTAGTCAACTATATAGGCGATAATGATTTAATATATTACTTAACATGTATTTAAAATATTAATAAAATAAAATATTCATACAGAATATATGATTAAATAAATAATATTCATTTTAAAATGGATAATATATGAAAATTATTTTTGAGTCATGTTTTTTAATTGTCTATTTTACAATTTATTTTAATGATTCATTATTTTTATTGATAGTTATTTTTAGTTAGATGTTTTTACATAAAAATTTTTAATATTTTATTTCAAACAAATAGTTAACAATCACTCGTCTAAAACAATTTAAAATTGAATTTGAGACCATAATCAATTATATATTATAATTCTAATTTGTAAACTAAGTGTAAAATTACAAAGAAAAATTTGCAATTTCTAGGTAAATGCATTTCATTTGTATTGCATGTTTATTTTAATATAAAGTCGGTCAATACAGTTATACTTTTATCTTTAAGTAATTAATTAAAGAAATTAATAACATTTGTTTCGAAATCATGATAACGACTTATCAACTTGCTTCTTAGTGTTGTTTTCAGCAAAAGAAATCCATAAATTGCCTTTACAATCATATCCCTTCCAAATGGATGCATTGAATTTGTTTCTTTCTTTTTAATTAGTATCATAAATATTACTAATATACTCATTTGGTAATGGGCTACCATCACCTAATTACACATCACACATAGTGTCGTTTCCTCACCACCTAATTATTTACACGTAACAGGCCTAAGTGTAATGACACAATAATGATATCATCATCACTTTGATTTTACTTATGGATATTTTTTTCCCAGCCAATAGCATGTTATGTTATACCCATATATACCTACGCTATCCAAGTAAGTGAAACTTAACTATTAGCTAATTGTTACCAACATAATTAATTAGTGATGAAAATTTTCATAAAAAGTAAGCTTGCATAATTAACTAATCTAACACAATTGGTAAGTTATTAAGAATATCAATATCTGAATTATTACCACATGTTCTGGGTCCAACTTGTTTTATTTTGAGGATTCTGAATTTGCAAATTAATTTAAATTTAATAAAATAAGAATCATACTACTACATTTTTTGATAAATGGTTAAATTTATTGCAAGTGAGATACAGACATAAAGAACACTGACAAGCTATACTGAATATAATCCAAGTGAAACTAGCAATTATCTAGATAAAAAATATTTGCGTATAGTTAATCTAATACAAGTGGTAACCCCCTTTATCAGAGCTATCAACGTCCGAATTACTGGTAGATTCACAACTACCTCTTTTCATGTCCTTCATATCTTCAAGGCGGCTAATGCTGCTACTTGGGCTCTCATGCTTTCTCTTTTCCTTATTTCTCCTATATTCCAATTTCCTAAACCAATGCTTTGCTAGCAAAATCCCCAAACCCATAAAAATTGCCATTGTGCACCCTCCTCCTATGCCCACCGTCGCCAGCAACAACCACACAGCACCCCACCCAGGCCCATGTGGCAAAATTGTCCATATGGCAGCAACATAAGCGGCCGCCATGAATGATGTGGACAACCACATCACCTTATGAGTCACTACTAGTAATTTCATCATCGATTTTCGCCGAAAAGGGACAATGCTGACTAGGAAAATCACGATGCCAACGGACAAAAATAATGCCACAGTGTCACAAACAACAAACACCTTAAAAGAAGTACGCCTCCCCATTAAACTTTTTCCACTATTTTGGTTAAAACCTCCCGGAGGGTTTATACCAGCAGCGAATGTGACGGTAGCAATCAGAACTGCCACGATATTGATCGTGTTACGTGCGTTACGTAGGCCTTCAGTTTGGAGCTCTAGCTGCTTCTCCCGCCTCCGGCGGTGCTCACGACGGTGATGATGGTTGGGAGAATTGGGCAATTTCTTTGGAGATGAGATTTTTGCATGTTCTATTGGATGAATTTCAGTGGAATTATTGCTTGGTGGGACTTGATCGCCTCGCTTACCTCCTGCATCTTGAATTGCGGGTAGAATCAAGAGCGCACCAGAATTGCTCACATCAGATTCAATTACGTCGAGTACAGTGTGTCCCTTGCGATTTATAGCGTTTACATCCGCATTAAGCTTCAGTAGGTAGATGACCATCTATTTTCATACACCAAAGATTAATTGAACAAGAATGTGTAATCTCATAACTTTAAGAAAATGATTCCAGTACTATACAGTATGAGCTTATTCGTCTATATTATATAAATTTCAGATATATATTCATGCAAGGAGAAGTAATCGATAGGCAAAGAGTAGCGAACTTACAGTACTGAGTTTTCTCGCAGTTGCTAGATGCAAAGCCGTATTTCCATCGTTATCAGGCTTATTAATAAACTTTGTGACATCGAGCCTCTCCATCAGGTACTTGACCGAGTCGAACTGATTATTTTTCACTCCTAGATGAAGAACTGTCTCTCCATTTTTAGTTATCATATCAGCAGATTCAAGACTCACTGATAGTATCTCGTCGATGATGTTCACTCGGCCTTTTATTGCAGCCCAATGGAGTGGTGTCCGGCCATCATTGTCTTGAAAGAAGCAGAGGTCAGTGTCAAATCTTAGCAGCTCCCTTGTCGTTTCAAGATGGCCTTTGCTGCAAGATTGATGCAGAGGAGTGCACCCATTCACGTCCTTCTTCCATGCAAAATCTGGCCGTATTTTCAAGGTTTCCTTCACTATCTCTACAAGAAAAACCACAATAGCTGTTGTGGTGAACCGATAAATGATGGGTTATCAGAGTTTGAACTTTTAATCACTTTATGCATTATGAGGCATAATTGAGCTTTTCTGTACCATCCTTTGTTTTTCGTTTTCTTTTTTTTTTAAGTAAAAGCAGGTTGCAATGAATGACAGCTGCCAGGCAAACAATCTCTTTGTCTTGTCCTGGACCTGGAACCACACCTTTCTGGGCCTTTCACTTTTGTTTTACTGGTCAGCTATTTTTCGGGTGGACTTTTAGAACTGTACGGTTGTGGGGTCCATGAACGCGGGTTTAACATGGAATTTTCTTTAGTGCCTAGCTGATTTTTAACATATTATTTAATTAATAAAATTAAATATTCATTATATGCGACTAAGTAAATAATATTTTAAATTTAAAAATAAAAACATTTATTTTTTAAATAAATATTATATGCCTATTAATTTTTAATTTTTTATTATCTGTTTTTTTAACTATTATTATTAATATTTTATTTTTTAGATAAATGATTTTTTTTTATGGCAAGTTGATGGAACTTCTGATCACACATTTATTAAATAATACATATCGTTTTTAATAAATTTTAAAATTAATCAAACTCACTTATCAATTGACCAAGCTATACTTTTTTATTTAGGAGTCTTTGACTTGCAGTAATGGTAATGATAATGGTAATGTACTTGTTATATACGAAGAAATTAAGGGATGAACACAAAAAGATATAAAATCGAAGGTTATTAAAATTAAATATTTATTTATTTGTAGAATTAATTAAATTGATTAATTTTAAATGAAAATCAACACCTCAATTAATTTTTTTTAATTTGAAAATATAGTATTAAAAAACTCTAATTAATATCATCTAGAAAGGACAAGTTTTAACTCGGCTTGAAAACTCTATTTGAATTTATTTTTGTGAAAATAAATTTCATTTAAATTTGATTCAATTCAATTTACCAAATAATGACTTTATCAAAATAATTAGAATTCGATCTTATTTAAATTATTAAAATTTAAAATTTTTAAATTTAAAATAATTTTTTTATTTTAAAAATTATAAATTATGACTCAAATTTTGGAAAATAATTTGAAATAACTTTCTAAACTTGACGACCCGTCCGATCCAATTCAATACCACTCAAAATAACTTAATGTAAAACCACTTAAAAAAAAAGGATCCAAATTAATTTGAGTGAAATCCGCCCAATTGGATCCTTTTCTCACTTTGATCACCACTGAAGATAGTTAGATTACCTGTATGTCCTCCTAAAGATGCAACATGAAGAGAAGTGGTCAAACCATCAACTTCCGACGCGAGCAACCATTGATAATTCAGTAGATACTTCACAACTTCAAGCTTCCCTCTCTCACATGCCACAAACAAACCGCTTTCATTATCTTGGTTCAGCTTATAAACAACCCAAGGGTCGGTCTCCACCAGCAGCTTCACCATCCCCAACATTCCTTCTCTGCATGCCTCATGCAATGGTGTTTCCATCTTCTCGTTCGCCTCCCCCACCATATCTGGCCTTAGCTTCACTATCTGCTCCGCAAGTTCAAGGTGCCCGTAACGTGCTGCTAAGTGTAAAATTGTGTTTGAGGAACGGATTGTTTGGTTGATGATGTTTTCGTTTTCTTGAAAGAGGGTAAGGAAGGTTTGCTTGTCTCCTTTCAGGATGGTCTCGTGCAGCCGTCTGTCCATGTTTGTGGCTTGAGAAAGAGCAGTTGAGAGAAATTGATGGAGGGAAAAAATTGGGTTTTACAGCTAAGAAGAAGAAGAGGAAGAAGAAATAATGAGGAAGGAGGGAGAGGCACGACTTCTTTCTTTTTCCACGAGTGCACAAACCATGAAGTTTCTTTTGGCCTTCTGTCGGGAGTGAAGGCTTTTTTTTTTTTTTTGGCAATTTATTTTTTCCATTTAACTTGTTTCCTTTTTCTAAAAAAAAAAAAAATGAATTGCATGTCATTTTTTCAAAAAAAAAAAAAGATTCGACAATAAAATACTAAAAAAAAAAAGAATACTCTCATAAATTGAAAATTTTGAAAACTGCTTAAAAATTCATATTTTCACATATTGTGACTAGGTCCCTCTCACTATACTCGACTATTTATGAATATATTTGATAATAGCAAGCAGCAAATGGGCTAAGTCAATATCACATGAGACTCAGCTTGGTCCAACGCACTAACTCACAATCAGTTCAACCCTACGGCAAAACATAAACTTAGCCAAACAGTAACTATCAACTACAATCACCCCTATATAACAGACTCCAAGTATTCTTGATGGCATTCTAAAATCTCTACATTTATTATACTCATTACTCTTCACCAGCTCCGACTGACTTAAATATCAGAAAGGGTTTCTGGCCATAAATTGAACCCTCTCCTAACCTTAAGGATTTCTGGCCATAAATTGAACCCTCTCCTAACCTTACTCATCTTGTAGGTTACCGAGCTGAACCAATCTCCCCTACCTGAGCCAAGCCGATCGCCCAAACCAGGCCATTGGACATCAATATTGTATGCACATAACATAGATACATTAATTAGATATATATATCCTTTTGCTATCTCAACATCTATATTTGTATATAAATCTAAAAGTGAGTTAAAATTGAAATAGTATTATGAATAATCAACTGAGGAAAAATTTATAATTTTTAAATATTTGAAGGTAGCCTTTAAAATAATTCTATAATTTTTTTAAATCTAAAATTTATTTATCATATTTATTTGAGAAGTATGAAATTGTGATCCAAATTGATATTGTTTTGCAGATAAGAACTGATTTTTATTTTTTTATTTTGTGAACTCGACAAGTTAATTTTCTAACTTTTTTCATATTTGAAAGTAAAATTTGTAATAATAATTTTATAGTTTTTATATTTGAGGATTTTATTTATATTTGTTGAAGATTTGTCTCTTTATGCTAAAAAATATGAAAAATAAAAGTTATTGGATTTCTAGTTGATTGATATCTAAATTAAGATAAGATGACATTTTGTAATTTATAATTGATTTTTTATATCTTTTTTTTTCTTATATGGACTTTTATGTTAATTTCATAATTTATTTATTTTATGATAAAATCGAGATTTATTTTATCATTTTGTTCATAATAATTGAAAGTTTCATCATTTGAAAGTTCTTACTTCGTAATTACTTTTATTTATATTTCAGGGTAAATTCATATTAATTTTATAAAACTATCAAACATTGTTAAGTATATTCATGATTCACATTCGTTTTGAAACATTATTTCTCAGTAAAGTTATCAAACATATTCAAGAATATTATTATTTAGTTTTTTCTTATTTTTTGGAAATATAAAGTTTGGAAGATATTTTAAAGATAAAGCATTCAAATTTATTTATGTATAAAGCACATAATAAGTCTGTGATCTTATAATTTTTCAATAACTAATGAATATAGGCATAAACTATTTGTTTATTTTTTTTACATCTTATATTTATTTTTTATTAATTAAAAATAACTAATACATGTATGAAGTGCTTAATTAGAATATTATATATATATATATATATATA